>QAPG01000763.1:0-14906 GCA_004366825.1 Colletotrichum spinosum
AAGAAATTAAAAATATTAAAGGATTTACTTAGGTTATAATATATATACTATTAAAATTATAAAATACTTTAATTTTAAATATAAATTAATTCTAATAGTATTACTTGTAATAATACCTTTAATTATTTAATTACTTTTACTCTATATTTAGAATAATATCTAAGCTCTTGACTCTATATATAGATTTAACTATAAATGTTACCTTATAATAATATTTATATTAATACTAGCTGATAACGAATTAAAATAATAATAAAGTTACTTATTATTATAAATAATTATACTCCTAGTTCTAATATTTAACTATATAGTAATAGAAGACTTCGTAGTAATAATTGGAAGAGCTTTATTGAGGTAATACTTTTAATTATTTGGTTACTTTTGCTCTGTACCTGGAATGGTATCTAAGCTCTTCACCTATACTTTTAATTATAAATAATAATTAAATTATATTTTACGAAATTTATATATATTAAATATAAATAGACTTGATTCTCTATATATTAACTATAAGTCTTTAGCTTCACACAGAAAACCTTTAGCTCCCGGCTAAAGCTTATACTCTAATTTATATTTTACTAATAGTTATAGTGATAGTTACTTCATATCTTTAAATTAGAATAGAATTATACCAATAGTATATAATATAATATATTCAACTTTAAGTTATTATAATAGTATTATCTTTAGTAGCTTTCTTTAGTATTAGCTAATAATAATTCCTACAAGTTAAGTAAGTAGATTCTAATATATATATCTTTTCAGATATCTCATAAGTTCCCTCTAAAATATATTTTGAATACTTAGATTTATTTTCAAATACCCTACTCTTAAGCACTAGATTCTTCTTTATTACTTTAATTTCACTTTTCTTTTAGTTCTACTAATAACTTTCTCTTCTAATAATATATTAAAACTAAATATAATTATAATTATCTTAAAGAAACTAGAAAGAATAATAAAATTGATTTTATATAAACCTAGCCTATTTAAACTCTTATAAGAGTAGTTATAGTTCTTATAATGTGATAAACTAAAAGAGGCTACCTAAAGGGGCTTCTAGGTACTATATAGAAAGTATATAAAGAAGTAAAATAGCTTGTATTATTACTATTAAAATGCGGAATATATAGGGTATTTAAACTTTTAAAATATCACTTTAGAATATAAATTAAAGCTAAGTTTTATAGCTTATATAACTATATCTATTTTATTATATAGCCCCTTAGGTATTCGATGTAATTAATAGTTAGAATAAGCTATTCTTAGTAGTTCTAAATATAAGAAAGTATTTAAAATATTAAAAGTGTTTAAAATATTTAAATAACTATTCTTTTAAAGCGAAAGTAATAAGGTTTTTAAGCTATATAGTAAGAGTAATAAGATCTTCTAACTTTTAAATAATAAAAGTGATAATCCTAAATAGCTTCTACTATCTAAAAATAACCTCTTCTATTTCTTTTAAATATTCTTAAGAAGTAGGAAGATTCTAAATATAACTTTAGAAATATCTCTAGTATTCTATAAAATACTACTTCTTTCTTATTTTACTTTAGGGATATATAACTATTTAAGATTGATATATAAGCTTAAAAGTATATTATATAAAGTATAGCTTATTAAGCTAAATAAGATTATAGGATTTACTGTTTTTTAGAATACTTCCTATTTATTATAAGTTATATATTTTATATATCCTATCTTATTAGTAGTTAGAAATATTACTCTAAGTATTTAATCTTAATAGAACCTAAAGCTTATTTAGAATTAAAACCTAGTTATTAAGTAATTTATATTTTCTTATAATATATAAACCTTATTTTTATAATAACTTAAAAATGTATATTTAAATAGTAACTAGTTATTAATATATTAGCTACTTATTATTAAAGCTATTATAAAAAATTAGACTTTTAGTTCTTTTCAAGTTGTTAGGAGTAGTTTTTTTCAAAGTTAGACTTTTACTACTTTAGATATATAGCTTGAATAATATTATCTAGAATATCGACTTTACTCTAGTATTTAACTCTATTAAACTAAGGTTTTATATTTTAAGCTCTTAGGTTTTTTCTACCTTTTAGATATACCAAATAATTTATAATATATCTAAAAAGTAATATTTATATAAACATTCGGATTTCTTTTAGAACTTTAACTATTATAAGTTAAATTTATTATAACTAAAAGAGTATTATTTTATAAATAGTTAATTGAAGCGTAAGTAGGTTAGAGAAGTAAAAAGTAGAGTAAAATTGAAAGAGGGAGTAATAATAACTAGTTTTATAATATAGTAAAAATAAGGGCGCCTTAAGGGTATTTTTAAGAAGTTAATAAAATATTAAAAGAAATATATAGGGGTACTTCGAGATAAATAATAATATATATCTGAAGGAATATATAGGGGCATTTTAAGATGGGTAGTACTACGCGTATGTCTAAAGGGATATATAGGGGCGCCTCGAGATAGGTAGTACTATACGTATATCTAAAGGGATATTATTAGATGGAGAGAGATATACCTTAAGTACGTACCTTGTAGAACTATATTAATATGTTCTTATTAAGTATCTAGTACTTCTATAGCCTCCTAAGCGATTTTAGATTTAATAATAATAATATGATTAATTTGATAATTAAAAGTCTTATATATATTATAGAAGAATGATCTGAATTAGAAACCTCCCGAAGCTTTAAAAAGAAATATCTACTTTTTCTAGAAAGATTATTTTAAATAACTTAAAAGGTTAAGTCTTCTAAATTAATTAAATTAAGTCTTTATACTAGTCTTATAACTTCTAGGACTTTATAAACTTCTTATTTTATAATAAAACTCTTTTAAGAAAATCTAATAAAAATACAAAAAACTTACTATTAAACTAAAAATCCTTAAGATTTCTAATAATTTAATAAGAACTTAATAGTTACTATAGGTTTTATCTTAATTTTAAACTATAACTCCTAAAATTAAAAAAGATATTAAGATTATCTTTACTAAAGAAAATACAAGTTCTTATATTATAGCTTTTAAATACTTCTTAACTACTATTATAACTTTTTATAAGAAAAAATAAATTAAATATATTTTTTAAATAGAAATATATTATAAGAGAATAAAAAAGATATAAATAGTATAAAAATACATTAGAAATATAGTTTTTCTAGATTTCTTAAAATATTCTTATAATATAATAAGAAGTCTTAATATCTAATTATTTAAGCTTAAGAGCTATATAAATTATAATGAGATAGAAAGGAAAGTAGAAGTAATTATAGAATACTAAGTAATATTTATAGAACTTATTAAGAAGAAATTAAACTCTAAAAGTAATATAGAAATTTAGGTTTCTTAATAGGAAAAAGCTATTTATAAGTATTTTAATATTAGGGTTCTAAATACTTATAAGCTTATTATTTAGTTTATAGAATATATTATAGTTTTTATAAGTATTTAAATTAAATTTTAGATCTTTTTATACTAAATTATAATTTTTTGGAAAGCTTAAAATAATAATCTAATAGTTACTAAAATTGTTAACTAAACTTACTTTTTTATTTTAAACTAAAAAATCACTCTAATAAAAACTAGATTAATAAGAAAAATATTTAGCTTTATAAATATTTAAATAAATAATAGAAAAATAGTATAGAAATCTCTTCTTCTTATAAGGGGTTAAAACTATAGTTAAGTCTAGAGGGAGAGAGGTATTCTTAGTTAATATACTAGTAAGTATTATAAGTGAGACTTAGATGATAATAAGGGATATAAGTTAAATAGAAATACTAGTCATAAGGTTTACTAGATAAAATACTTTTTCTTAAAATACTTTTATATTAATAAAGAAATTTAATACTATACCTAAAAGCCTAACTAAAGAATCTAAGATATTTTAAATAAGAAGATAAAATCTAATAAAGACTTTATAAGATATATAAAGAAAATTATAAACTTAATTTTAACTTTTTAATTATATAGATAGTTTTATAATATAATAAATATTATTCTAATAGTTTTAGATAAATGTTACGCTTTTATAAGTTTTATAATTTTAGACTTAAGATTAATAATATATATTTTTAATAATATAAAATAATTTTAAATCCTTATAAGATCTTCTATAAGTAACTACCTCTAGACTAAAACCTAGAAGATCCCTATTAAAAATATAATATTATAATAATTACTATTTGAAACCCTTATAGGCCTATAAAACTATAGCTTTATAATATAGTATTTTACTCTAGTTTTATAAGTAACTTAGTTTTACTTAGGAAGTTTTATAAGAAAGATTTATAGTAAGATTAAAATTTAAGAAATAACTATATATAGAGAATAAATAAAACTTATTTCTACTCTCTTAAGATTATAAATAGATAATATATATTTAAATATAACCTTTTAGAAGAAGTTACTTTTGAAATATCTATAGTTATAAAACTTCTATTTTAAAATAAACTTTTAGAATTCTATTAGTAATATAAATATACTACTTCTATATAAAAACGTTTTATATCTAGGTCTCGAGAGCTTTAGTATATAAAACTAGGGTATTTAGACTTTAAAGTAATAAACTACTTATTAATATTTATTAAGAGAATAAGACTAAAATCCTAATTTTATATAGTTTTAACTATAGACTATAATATATATATAAGAAGGAAAATATATAGAATAATATATAAAGTTCTAAAAGAAGTAGTATAATATGCTAACTTAGCAGAGAAGATTACTATTAACTTTTATGATTTTAATAAGAACTATAAAAACTATATATTAGTAGTAATCTTTATAAATTGAATAATTAGTTTAATATAAGACTTCTATTTTTATTTAAAAAAATAGAAGAAGTGTTAAAAGTAATTAGAAAGCTTTTTAACTTCCTTAAAATAATATATAAAATTATAGTTAAAAAGATTGAAATAGATAATAAGATTTAGAAGTATAGAGTAATTTAAGTAGAGATTTATAAGAAGGGTATTAAATTTAAACTTTTTATACTAAATACCTAAGTATAAAATAGAGGAATAAAGAAAGTAATAATAGTAATTAAAGAATATATAAAATCTATAGTTATTAGGGTATTTCTATTTTATAATCTATAGTTTAAAATCCTTAAAGTAGCTATATATATATATAATTATACTCTTTTAACCTTATGAAACTAGAAGATACTATATAAATAGTTCTATTAATATTTCTAGAAAGATAAAAATACCTATATATTAACTCTAGATTTCTCTTATTTAAAAGTATATAGATATTAAGCTTATATAATAATTCGTAAAATTTAGTTAAAATAGAATTAATACTAAAAGCTCGTACTAAGAACCCTATTAGGGTTTTTAATAAGTTATACCTTAAGTAATTCCTTTAAGATCTAGAACTTTTTTTAGAAAGAGGTTTTTATAATTCAAGATATAATATTTAATAAGAAAGAGTTTTTTAATAGTAATTTTAAAAAGTTTATATATAAGATATTATAGATAAACCTTAAGGAGATTTAAAAGAGAATTACTAAACTTATAAAATAATTAAAAACTATATTTATAAAGTAAGATACTAATAAGGAAATAGATAAAATTACTAAATAATTCTTAATTAAGCTGAATACTAAGTAAGTAAGTATTTAAGATTCTAAAGAGAAACTTATTTATTCTAAAATGAAATTTAAATTCTAACTTATTCTTCTTCCCTTTTTAGAACCTATAAGTTTTATAATAGTTCTTAAAGAAGTACTAAAAAGGAATATAAAAGGGGGGGTAGCTATAAATTTTATTTATAATACGATTTACTTTATAAATATCTTTTAAAATAGCTTTTTTAGCGGGATATAAAATATATAGAGATCTTAAAACTTATATAAAACTAATTACTTCTTTAAGTAGATATTTAAAACCTAATTAGTTTAAGAGTTCTATTAAGATAGATAATTTAAAATAAGTAGTAGTAAGGCTATTAGTATATAAAGTAAGTAAAAAGAAATATAAGTAGTATTTTAATTACTTAGTTAGTTACTTACTATTCTTAAGTAGTTTAAAAAACTTAAAGTAAGACTAAGAGGAACCTTATATACTTTTAGGAAGATCCTAGTTATTATAATATAATATAAAATCCTTAAGCTTTAAAAATATATACTAACAAGAATTACCTCCCCTCTTAGTATCTTACTAGTAGCTTATAAGCTAAAAAGAATATTTAAACTATATAAAGAAGAAAAATATAAACCCTTAGGATATTTACTTATTAATTTAAGAGTTTTAAAAAGCTAAGGAAGTATACTTTAGAAGTTATTAGATCTTATAATTATAAATTAAAATTAACAAGCTAATTATAAAAAACTAAATAGTCTTTAAATACTACTAAGTCTATATTTATAAGCTTAATAAATATAAATAATTACTAAAGTTAAAAGCTCGCCTAGTTATAAGAGGAGATTAGTAACTTAAAGATAAGCATAATACCTATATAGTAATACTTATAAGAATATTGTTTAGAATACTAAAAATAATTATTACGTATTTTAATTTTAAGCTCTTATAATATAATATAGTAAATATTTTTATTTATATTAAAATTGATAAAGAGATCTATATATAGATACTTCTAGGATATAAGATGTTAAGTAGGATCTTAAAGTTCTTAAAAACATTCTATAGCTTTTAATAATCCTTTATACTATAATAGTAATATTTTAAAAAGGGCTTTAGGGATTTATAGTTTTCTTATATCTCTAAAGAGGATTATTACTAATATAAAAACTAAGTCTTTTTCTTTTTTTATATTAATAACTATATCTTAATTTTCTTAAAAATATATAAAAATCTTATAAGAAAAACTATATAAAACTTCTAGTTATAATACTACCTCAAAAGGGGAGAAGGTTTATAGTAGTTCTTTAATATTAAGGTTTTATATAATCGAGAAGCTTAAAAGCTGTAGCTCTTGTAAGCTATATATATAGAGAAAACTTATTAATTCCTACTAAAAGAATACTAACCTAAAGTAAAAGATAAATCTCTTATAGTATACTTAGAGTTTTTCTTATATAAAAGAGAAATTTTATATTATAAAATAAACTTCTACTAGAAGAAAGTAAGTATAATACTATATATAATAGTTATAATAAAACTTAATATAATATTTACTACTAGTTAGTTAACCTATTTTAATTAAAACCTTAGCTTTTAGTATTAAGAAGTAGTAAACTAAGTACTTAACTATATCTATAAGACTTAATATTTATACCTTAAGTATAGTATAAAGCTTAGGAGCTTAGAAGATACCTTAGTAGTCTCCTTAGATATAAGCTTTAGAAATAATACGTAAGATTAAAAGAGCTCTTAAGCTTTTATAATAAAACTATTTAAGGGGAATATTACTTAGAAGGCTATAAAGCAATTGAAGTTATAATATTAACTGTAAAAACTAAGCTATTTTTTCTCTTTTTAATAGTAAAAGAAGTACTATTTATAAACTACTTACTAGCCTTACTGTGATTCTAGCTATTAATAAGAAGCTTGAAAGAGATAAGGTTCCTAGTTAATAAGAATTAATTAGTAATAATAGAAATCTAATATAATAACTTCTAAATAGTAAGTCTTATTTCTAAAAAACTTATAAGATTTTAAATTTATTTAAAATATATAGATATTTATAATTACTAGTTCTACTAAGAGATTTCTAAAAAAAGACTATTAGTTATTTATATTCTTTTAGTATAATTAGTAATAGATAGCCTAATTAAAGTTCTACTAATATAACTATTTAAAAGGTTCTAAAAATAACTAAACTTAAATTATAAATAAAATTTCCTTAAAAGAAATTAAATAAGTAATTTTAAGAAAGATAAGGAAGTATAATTTAAGCTTTCTTAAGTTAAATTAGTATAATATATAGATAAGTAATAAATTATATAAAATTACTATTAAACCTAAAAGTACGAGAGAGCGAAATATTCTTTAATTTAAAATTAAAACTTAAAAATAAAAAAGTATCTAAAAATATAAGGTTTATAAATTAAAATTAATCTTCTAAAACTAAAGCTTAGAATAATAAACCAAATTATTATATTACTATTTTAAAAAATTATTATAATAAGTAACTTACTTATAAGTATTAAGAAGTAACTTAAGGAAAATATTAGAAGTATAGTTATTTAAATAAAATGAGAAGTAAATATTAAAAAAGTAATACGAATTAGTAATTAGGTTTTCACCTAAAAAGAGAGAGCTAATACTATTAATACTACTTATAAAAAAGTTACTTAAAGAAGCTATAGTAATAGTAAGAACTATAAGAACTATAAAAACTATAGATAGAATATAGGAAATAAGTATAAGAATTAAGTAATTTTTAGTATAATTAGTATAAATAATAGTAATAAGATTATGAAACTCCTAATATTTAGTAGAAACTATCTAGAAGTATATAAATTAGGAAAGTAGATTAGAAAACTATATAGGAGATACTTACTATAAGCTTAATATTCTTATTATTATAAATAGTAAGAAATTTAATATAGAAATAAATAATTATTTCTATACTTATCTTATAAATACTACTAATTAGATAGTACTTATAGTAGTAATAGAAACCTTAGTAATAGATCCTAAAAGTATTATAACTTTTAATAAGAAAAAATAAATAATTAAGATAAAAATTATAAAATTCTTCTTTATTATCCTTACTTATATATTTATACTTATAACTAGATAAAATCAGAATTATTTTAATAGTTTTAAATATAGGGGATTTAGTATTCTTAGCTATAAGAAAGCTTTTAGTAGTAATAGGTTTCTTCTACTTCTTAAAAATAGGAGTAAACAACTTAGAAGTAGATATAGAATACTTTATAATTCTTTTAGAATAATAAGGAATCTCTTTAAAATCCTTATTATTAATTATATTTTTAATATCTTAATTAGTAGCTTTATTACTAATTGCTATATTAATAATAAATAAAATAATACTTTTAATTATTTCTTATGTAAACTTAGAATTATTAGGAGACATACTAAGAATAATAGGGGTTTCTTTAAGAGAACTTTTAGAAGTAGGAGAAGATATCTTAAGATTTCTATATAAATTAGTAATATAATAATAAAGAGAATTTATTTTAAAAATTTATATACTATTTAATAAAAATTCATAGCTAAAGAGAGAAAAAATAAGATATATAACTATATAATAAGATTAATAACTTATACTAAAACTTAAGAGCTCTCAACTAATAAAATAGTAAATACTAAAAATAAGATTAGTACTATTCAGCTAATTATAATGCTCCCTTATATAACTACTAACTATTATTTAAAAAATTAAAAAAGAAATTCAAAAGTTATATAACTTTCTTAAAAGATTTATAGATCAAAAGATCTATTTTTAAATCTATTTATAAAGCTTATATAAATAAGGAGAAGCTCTAGAGATTTCTCCCTAAGGGGGTATATTAAATAGAAAGAAATATACCTTAAGTATATACCTTATAGAACTATATTAATACGTTCCTATTAAGTATCTAGTACCTCTATAGCCTCTTAAATAATTTTAGATTTAATATTAATAATACGATTAATTCGATAGATATATAGAGGTACCTTAAGATAGGTAGTACTACGTATATATCTAAAAGGATATATGGAAATGCCTGAAGATAGATAGTACTATATATATACTTAGAAAGAAGGATTGAAAGAAAGTTCTTATATATATAGGTATTTAATTTTATAAAGAAAAGTTATTAAAGTTATTATTTAAATAGTAAAAGAGGGTTTAAATATTTAAAAATACTAAAAGTAGGGTAAAACTAAACTTATAATTATAATAAACTAAAAGAAGCTATTTAAAAAAGCTTCTAAGTATTATATAGAAGTTATATAAGGAAGTAAAATAGCTTGTATTATTACTATTAAAATACAGAATATATGAAGTATTTAAACCTTTAAAATGTTACTCTAGAATATAGCTTGAGGTTTAGTTTTATAGCTTATATAGCTACATCCGTTTTATTATATATAATTATTAGTAACTTTTATGAAATTAATATCTATATTAAAATTATAGAATATAAATATAGTAATAGTAAGTAGTTCTTATTATGATTATTATTATTAGTATTATTATTATAGAATAGTCAGCTAGTCTTCTATTACTTGCTTTTATATCTATAGTTAGTATTATTAAAATATACTAATAGTATTATACTTTAGTAGTATAAGTTAATATTATAAGTATTATTATAATAAGTTCAGTACTTCAAAGCTATTACTAATATATCAAACTATAATCCTTTATATAAACTATTATAAAGCTTATACTAGTAAGTTTATATATCTAGTTATTATTCTATTACTTTTTGACCCCTATATACTTCTAAATTAGAACTAGATTTAAACTAATAATTATACTATTAAGTCCTTTTAACTATATTTACCTATAGAAATATATATAGGTTATAGTATATAACTGAGTATCTTTCTATTATAAAGACTATTTACTAAGCGTAATATAAAGCTACTTACTATATAGAGGGGCTGAATATATAAAACTCTATATATAAATTATAGAGTTTTATATATTTAGCCCCCTATCTAATAGGTAGCCTTATATAATACTTGGTAAATAATCTCTATAATAGGAAGATACCTGGTTATATACTATAGCCTATATATATCTCTATAAGTAAATATAATTAAAAAAACCTAGTAGTATAACTATTAGTTCAAATTTAACTTCAACTTAAAAGCTAATATAAGTTTTATAATAATTCGAGAGTAATAGTTTGACATATTAGTAGTAGCTTTAAAGTATTAAACTTACTATAATAATACTTATAATGCCAATTCATACCAGCTAGATATTAATAGTATTACTAGTATATCTTAATGATACTAACTATAGATATAAAAGAGAGCAATAGAAAACTAGCTGACTATCTTATAACAATACTACTACTAATAATAATAATAATAAGAACTACTTATAAATTACTTCTAACTACTATTACTATACTTAACCTCTATAATCTTAATAAAAATATCAACTTTATAAAAGTTATTAATAACCATAATAATTAAAATTGTTTTTATAAAACCTTAAAAAGACTAATTTTATATACAAATAACTTTACTATTCTTTCTAACCCCTTTAAAATAACTATAATTATATTTAACCTTAATATATTATTAGACGATGGAGCTATAAGTAGAGCTAAAAAAACAAAATTAAAGTAATAAAGAAGAATCTAGCGTCTAGAAGTAGGGTATTAAAAGATATTTCTAAATATTTTAAATATATCTTAGAGATAGTTTATTAAGGATTACTTTATTCTGAAAAAGTATATATATTGAAGTCTACTTATTATAAAGATTGTCATTGGCTAATAGTAAGGAAGGTATAACTTAAGATTAAATATATCATACTGTAATATTTAAAGATCTAAAGTCATTATAGTTATAGCTATTAGTATAAGGTATGTTGGAATATAAGTCCTAGCTGGAAGTTAAATGTTCTTTATGTGAAGCCAAAGACTTATATAAATTATAATATAATTAGATATCTTATTTATATACTTTTCATTTTGAAAGAATATTTCAAATTCTTTTTGAATGTGTTAAAATATTATTAATTATATTATTTAATATTTCTATAAGATGTAATTCTTAGTATCACAATTTAAGAACGTAAGAAGTATTAATAAGATAATTGAAATATTTCTAGATACTAAAATACTTCTTCTCTAAGTTCTAAAGAGATTAAAAGACTAAATTATAATTATATTATTTTCTTATTTAAAAGATTAACTTAAAAAAAAGTTATTTAATAAAGTACTTTTATAATTTTAATCATAGAAATAGACATCTTGAGTTTTAGATATATTTCAAAAGAAGCTAAAGTATGAAAGATATTTTAAAATGTTAGGTTTAATTTAAGAAATATTTAGAAAATCTATTATAATAATTATTTGACTATTAAATTAGCAGTTCTACATAGTAAATACTTATTATTAAACTTTCATATATAGATATTTGATAAATATAGCTATATTAAGAATATTAAAAAAGGAATTTCAAAGTTATTCATATATGTATACATTTAATATTATTAGATAGACTTATAAAAGATTTAATTCAAATAAAAGTTAAATAATTCAGAATACTTCTCAATCTTAATAGATCTACAAGTAAAACTTTCAAAATCAATTAGAATAAATGTATAGATTTCTTAGAGTTATTTCTAATTATATGAATAATATATACAAGTAATTTAAATTCTTAGAATTTAACTTTTGAATAGAATATCTTCATAGTATTCATATAGGAAGTCAGAAAATAGTGGAACTTCTTGAGTTATTTATGAAGAATGAAATTTTCTAATTAAACCTATATTTAATTTGAAATAGAATATTCAAATTTAAAGCTTTATATACATAAAAAGGAAGTAGTAATTAGTAAATAAAGATTAACCTAAACAGATATAGAAAATTAATTATATGTTTTGAAAAAAAGAGTTAATATTAGTATCTATTTAGAAAATAGTGAGAAATTAATAAAGTTAATCATTAGAATATTAAAGCTAAAACTCCAGCTTTTAAATCTCTTAATAATTATTCAACATTTAAAATTTTAACATTCAAATCTTCTATTAATTACTTGATATAAAACTTTAACTAATAAGAGCTTTAATTAGAATTACTAAGAACTTATAAATATAACTAATAGTAAAAAACTCAAAAGAGAATAGTAGAAAAAATAGTTAAATAATAATAAGTTATATAATAATTAGAATTTGAATAATTAAGTTAGAAATATTTTTATTCTTACGAAAGACTAATTCAAACTCTTTTTATTATTAAGATAATAATTTGAATTTGATTAACTATATTATATTACTAATTCTCTTAGGTTTTAACTAAAGAATATTAGATTTAGAATTTAGACAATTAATTCAAAATCTATCTTATTATTATTTAAGATTGAAATGGTTCTAAAATAATTTCTAAATATTTTATAACTTCTATTTAGAATTAGATCATAAATTCTTTAAACTAATTTATATTAATAGTATCAATTAGAAAGTAAACTTCTACTTCTGACTCCAATAGCATAGAAATATTCTTCTTAAGAAAATATGAAGTTTGAATAAGTAGTATAAAGAATAATTTGAATAAATTAAATATTACTCATCATTCTTACTTAGAAAAGATAAACTCTATATTTTTCTATAGCTTTATTTCAATTGTTTCATTTAAAAAGAATAGAATTTATTGAAACATTCTGAAAGATAATAGATTTTGTATTTAATTTAACTGAGTAATACTTAGTATTCTTTAGTTAATATTTAAAGTTATCTATCTTAGAGAAAGCGTCTTGATTTCTAATCCAAATAAACCTTTAAATAGATTCAAATATAATTTTAATATACTTCTCAAGATATTTAATAGGTTTATTAATAGTATCTTTTGTATTCTCTTTACTATTTATAATAAGTTCAAACTCTTCTTATTCTTCTTCAACTAAAAGA
This sequence comes from Colletotrichum spinosum, assembly GCA_004366825.1. Classification (NCBI taxonomy): domain Eukaryota; kingdom Fungi; phylum Ascomycota; class Sordariomycetes; order Glomerellales; family Glomerellaceae; genus Colletotrichum; species Colletotrichum spinosum. The sequence goes on from QAPG01000763.1 coordinate 13,520, forward strand.
TTACTAATTAAATTATCTTCTTTATTTTTGAAAAGAAGTAAAAAAAAGAAATTCTTCTAAAATAATTATAAAGATATTTAATTTTAATAGATATAGCTAGTTTCCTTACTATAATAATTAAATCTTCTATAATAGTAATTTTAATATTACTGATTCTGAATATTTCAAAGACTTAGAATAATGATAGAAGTATTAATTATTCTTATAAATCAAAAAACCTAGTAAGATATAATTAAATAAAAGACTTAACTTAAATTACTTTAGTTTTATACTGTTATTTAAAAATTAAATTTCTTTTAACTAGATCAATATATATGGTATTAATAATCCAGTTTTGAACTTTAAATATTCAATAGTTATAAATAAGATTATCAAAATTAATAAAAGTATTAATACTAAGAAGTCTAATAGAGAAGAAATAACCTTTAAGTTATTTATGTTTAATATCATAAAATAAAACATATTAAGTAAAATAAACTTATTGGAAAATAAAAGAAGATATTCTGAATATAAGAAATCTTATTAGTAGTTAAATAAGAAAAAGAGTATTTATTATAATTTCAAATTGTAATTTTTAACTAGTTTTTGAATCGGGATTGAGGAATATTTCGTTAAGCTTAAGAATAAAATAAAGAAAAAGTTCATATAAGATTACTAAATGAAATAATTAGATTGAGATATACTAAGAGTTTATTAATACTATTAAATAAACTATCATTAATTATTTCAACTTTAATAGACTTAAGCTATAATTGAAATATTAGTAATAATTGAAATATATGATTTGTATGAGAAACTAATATATAGAATCCATTTCATTACCATATATTATTGATAGGTATAAAGAAATAATTTTCAACACTATTAATATATAGAAGAAGATAGAAACTAATAAGCAAAAGAGAAATAAATAGATTACTTATAATATTTAAGAATTAAATAAATAGTAGTTTTAAGAGCAGTTATTGAATTATTCTTATTAAAATAAGATAAAGAATAGTTAAATATATAATGGATTATAATATATTTATTATAATCAATTATTCCTTTTCTTCAAATGCTTTCAAAATTACTTTCAAAGACTATTTACTTTCTTTTATTTATAATAGTCTACTACTTAAAATAATCTATAAAGTATAAAGTTATTTCTAATAGTTTTACTATTAAGAGAATATATAAGAATAAGTATAATATAAAGTCTACTAAATCGTTATATTAATTTATATAAGATTTAACCAGTCTATCTATATATATTCAAATATTTTACTTTAGTTTGAATAGATCATATTTTTTAAGAACCTATATTTAGACTATGTATTATATTATGTATTTACTATCGCTTCTCATATATATATATATATATATATATATATATATATATATATAT
>QAPG01000764.1:0-14868 GCA_004366825.1 Colletotrichum spinosum
ATTATTATAAAATACTATAGAAAACTTAAGATTCTAATAGATTTTTATAAAGATTTCCTAATAAAAATTATAAAGATTTCCTTAGGATTTCATATTAGAAATTACTAAGATATTTTATTAGAAACTATCAAGATTTCCTATAGGATTTCTCTAGGATTTCCTATTAGATTTCCTAGAGAAGTCTTAGTAAAAATACTTTAGAAATCTAAGTAGATTCTTTATAAAATAGAAGAATTATTAGCTTTTATACTATTATGTTACTAGTACTAAAGTATAATAATAAACCTATCTATTATAATTACTTCTTTAAAAGATTATAATTATATAATATTAATACTAACTAGCTAGTAATACCTATTACTAGCTTTTAATAGTTAGTAACTATTAATAGCTAAAGATAATAACTAATAGTTAGTTGTAGTTACTACTTAGTTTATATAGTTAGAAGGTATATACTCACTAGTTATAGTTACTTACCGTAGGATTCGAACCTACTACTCTTACTATAAAATAGTAAAAGCTAGCTAGATGTTAAACTACTACGTCAAGCGGGATAAGAAATATATTCCTATAATTTATAATATGATTAATATATATATAGTTCTCTATCTTGAGATAAATATAGTATTATCTAACTTATTAATATCGTATTACTAACTACTTAATATTACTAAAACTAATAGTCTTATTTATCTTACTACTTATAAAAATAAGAATAATTAGAAAAACTATAAGTTTATATAGAAATATTTATATTCTTTTTTTATATTAGCTTATTAGTATAATACTATTAGAGTTTGTATAGTTTTTTAATTTCTATTATAGTATATCTAACCTATAGGATTAAAATTTTAAGTTTCTTTATTTCTTTTTTTAAGTTTAAGTATAGTTAGTAGAAGTAAATAAAAATCTCTCTCTTATTCTATTTAAAACTAAGTATACTTAGATTTTGGTATAATACTAATTACTTAGTTAATTAGTATTCTCCTTATTATACTTCTTTAAACTTCTACTTATATAACTTCTCTTATATCTCTAGGTTAATATACTATTAGTAAATAAATATAATCAAATTAATTTAAATAGAATTATCCTCTAGGCTAGCCTTATAGTTTCTCTATTCTATTTAAAGTTAAAATACTAACTTTATAAGTATTCATTAGATCTATTAGTTAATTATACTACTTAGTTAGATTCAGTAGCTATTTTTAATAATCTTAGTTTAATTATTAATTCATTTAATTATAAATGTTTTGTTTATTATTTTATAGTTATATAAAATAGTTTTTCTTAAGTCTTAAGTAATCTAAATACTACTAATTATTTAACTAGCTATTAAATAAAAGCTATAGTCTACTCTCTATAAACCTCTTATTATTTCTATATTTACTCTTAATATATTACTATTCAAAACTATTCAGTTTCAAATACCTTTCTTATAACACCTACTAAGTCTAATATTAGTAGGAATAATAATAGGGATAATAATTAGAATTACCTATTAAATCTACATATTAATTATTAAAAGAATAATAACTATTTAAATATAAGAATTATAATAGAAAGTAGTATTCTCCTTCTTCTTCTTATACTAAAAAGTAAATATCCCCCTCCTTAAAATATACTTTGTATACAATCTTCTAATAAGTTTCATATTTTAATTTCCCTAATATACTATTAGTGAGAACTCATATTAATATTAAACTTTAAGTTATTTTAAGTAGTATATAAGAAATATTTTTCTTTAGAAGTATTTTCCCTAGGGGTTAATATGATATTATTATTACTATTTAATCTACTTAACTCTTAGTAATAATTTTATATAGTAATAGTAGTTTTACTATATATTTCTATTAAGTTAAATATTAATTATTAAAACTTTTTAAAACTAGATTAAATCTATACCTATAGGATAACTATTCTCTATATAGATAGTTACTATTTAACATTCTTACTTATACTAATTACTCAAAACATTAAATAGAAGTAATAGAATTAGAAACATATAACTAAACGTTTTTACTAGGAAAGGTTTAAATATATAAGTAGGATTTATATTACTATATAGATTATTATTTAAAAGATTTAAATTATAATCTTTAAACTAAAAACTCTTTCTAATACCTTAATAGCTATACTCAGCTAGTTACTAGATATACTATATAGTCCTATTAGTATATCCTTATATAAATGTAATAATATTATTACTAGAAGGCTCTTATTCTTATATTATATAAGAGAGGTTAAATAGTATTTTCAATTAATATATTAAAATAAAGTATATTCTATATATAGTATTTAATATATATTATTTTAAATAGTTTAAGTATTATATATATATTAATAAGAGTTAGCTTTTACTTTTAGAATTTGTGATATAAGTAGAAACTATTACTATTAAGTAATTAGATACTTTTATTAAATAATTAATAATACTAATTTCAAGAACACCTTCTTAAATTCAACTTTAAATAGACGTTTTTAAAGTTGTTTATTTTTACAATGTGAGAAAGTAGTATTCAAGAAGTTAAGAATATTGTTGGTTTATATACCCATAAGGTTAAAAGTATTATTTGTCAAATATAAGATGAAGAAATATAAGTTATATATCAATATTTCTATTTATAATAACTTTTTGTAATATTTAGAATAAGTTATTTACTAATAAATATACATGTTAATAAAGCTATATCATAATTTAATAATAACTATAATAAAACCTAGGGAGTATTAATTCTTAAGATATAACGGTAATCTAACTATAAGATACTTTATAAATTCTATTTTAGCTTAGATATAGGTTTATATCATATTATAAAACTATATTGTTATATTGTTCTAGTAGAAAAAGGCTAAAACTATAGCTAAGATTAACTATAAATTATTTTATTATATTATTAGTAATTATATTAGTATTTTAAACTTGCTACTACTTCTAAAGTTTTGAATCATAAGTCTTAACTCTTTATATATCTTATTAGTATTTTTAATCTTAATCTCTTAATAATATAGGATTAAAGGTATTTATAACTTTTATATAAAATAAAGTTATATTAGATAGTTTCTATAATATTATTAGTAATAATACTTTTTACATCTTTTTTAATCAATTCTTTAAATAGTAATTTTGATATTTTGATAAGACATTTGTATAGAAATTAAATGCTAAGATTATTTCTAATTATTCTTTAGCTATAAGGTATATTATAAAGTAAAACCTTTAACTAAAGTCTAGAAAAAGAAAGTTATCCTTATAAGTAATAAGACTTAGAATTAGTTAGATTTAAAGTATTTAAAGTCAAAGTAATATATTATTAGATATTCAAATAGAAAGGGAATTATTCTTACTAATAGTAATAATATTACTATTATTTATAATAATAGTAACTTGTGGTATTTGCTAAGTATTTGAAAGTTTTATAAAGATAATTATAGATGAGATTAAAATATTATTATAGGAATATATATTTCTATATATGTATAATATTAGATATCTTATAGTAATAATATAGCTATTTATAGATTTCTTATAGATATTCTTATAGATATTCTTAGGTATTAGTATTTTGAAACTATTATTCATTAGGATTTCTTAATTGTTCTTATGGTATAGTTTTATAACTATAGATTACGACCATTAAAAGTTATAAAAGAATTTCAGAATATATATCTTACTATATATAGTAAGGAGGTAATATAAGTATCACTAGTTATTCTTTTCTTATTCTATATATATAAAAGATTAGAATAGAAAGGTTATAACCTATAAGGTATTAAGGTTATTATATATTATTGAGGTAGCATTAATAGTATATTTATTATATTTATAATAGATTTCTTCTATTATTTTATATACAATATAAGTTTTAATAATAGTATCTAGAGAGAAAGCTAAATTATTCATAAAATAGAAGTATACTTTAAAAATAAATAGAGTAAGTATAAGGCTATTGAATTTAATAGTATTATTAATTCCTTTATATACTATTTAAATAGATGCTTCTTAAGAGGTAGTAGGCATTTAGTATAATAAATCTCATACATATAGTATAAAAGTATATAATATCACTTAATCTTATTAATACTATTATATATTTTAATAGAAATAATATAAATTATTAATTTTACTATTCTTACTTCTAATCGGAAGTCTTTAGATTGAAATATTATATTTATATTAATAATAATACAATTAGGAAGGTTTAAATATATGTTAATTTAACATACTTTAAAAGCCTCTTGTATTACCTCTATTAAGATATTTAGTAAACGTCAAGGGGTATTAAATATTATTACTATATTAATAATATAGAATATAAGTTGACTATTAATATAAATAATATTAATAATAATTTCAAGTGAAAGTTAATATTATTGTAAGTATTGAAAAAGAGTATAAAAAGGCTGTACTATATATTTATCATTAATAATAATACTTTTGAAGTATTTTGAAAATATAATATTTCATTAGATATCCTATCGTATCAAAGATATTATAAAGGTATATAATAGTTATGTATTTAGAATAATAGTAAAGCCTTTATATTTCTATTTTTATAAGGTATCTAGAAGTAATTATTTCTACTTATTAGAAAGTATCTATAGATATTCCTATTTTTAAATAAGTAGTATAAATTTCTTATTCTATTAGAACTAATTGTAGATATTATTAAAATTAATATTAAGGTGATTTATATCTATAAAGTAGAATAAGAAAGAGGTATTATACAATATCATATAAAATACTATAATATTAAGGAGTATAAGTATATTAATTACTCTAAATATAATAGTTAGAAAGGTATTATCAAATTATATTATTATCAATTTACCTTGCAGAAATATAAGTGTTGTAAAAGGGTTAACTATTTATTTAAATATAGTAAATTAGGAATACTTAGTAGTTAAGACGCTAGTAGTACTTTAATTAGATAAGATATCTTAAAAATAACATTTAAGTATTAACTTTTAAGTATAAATATAGGTATAGGGGTTACAATGCCACTCTTCTGCGTAATTCTATTATTAGAAGTATTATTTTAAATAAAAGTATAAAATACTATTTAGTTTTAGAAGATTTGTATAATTTTACTTCTATTAAGAGTAATAAAGTCTTTATTGAAAATAATGTCAAAGATTATTTTGAAGGAGTAGTAATTTTATCTTTAGAGTTATATTATATTTAATATTATATAGTATTATTGTTAGGTTTATTATTTTGAGGAGAATCCTTAAGATTATTACTTAAATTATTAGTACTCTTATATTTTATAAGGAAGGTTTAGTATATTATTATAAAGCATATTTTAGGATTAGTATTTAATTCATATGAATCAAATAAGATATATTTCTTTTTAAAAGTACATCTTATAGATTAGTAATCTATTTTGCTATATTTATAATACTTCTTATTTAAATGGTTATATATAAGATTAGGAGAAGGATAAATTCTATCTAATATAAATAAATATAAGTATTATGAAATATTATGAATAAAGTATTAAATATTTTATAATGTGGTATTTAAAGGGTATTTTAAGGGCAGTTATATATATAGTGAATTTAAAACTAATTATTAATTCATTTCTAATTATTATGTCTACTATTCTGAATATGTTATAACTTTGAGATTGATATAGTATTACTTATAGCTAATTTTAACTAGTAATAGAAATTCTAAGAGGTTATTATAAAGCTAAAGAAGGCCAATGAATATTTAGATATATTACAATATATATTTATAAGTTAGAGATATAATATTATATTTATATAGAGATTCAGTAAGAAGGCTTTCGAAATATATATAAATCTTAGGATAAAAGCCTTAAAAGCTTCCTTTTTATTCTTTCTAAAATCCTTAGTTATTATATTTTGAAACATAGTATTTTATTAGTTAGAAAAGTATAATTATTAATGTTTACTATTTGTAAAGTAACTTTTTATATAATAAGTTATCTATTTACATCCTAAGTTAAGGTTAGAGTTATGGAAGTATTTAAAGTAAGTTTTAAAAGTTTAATTTTGAATATAATTCAAAATATATTAGTCTATATATAGTATGAGATGTTAAACTTAAGGTAGTAATTATGAAAGATATAGATCCTTATTTTAAATATATTATATAAGCTTCTATTATATTTTATATCTTTATTGCATAGTTTTATAAGATTTATAATATATTTTATTGAAGTGTTATTAAGTAGGATAGTAGAAGTAATATATAAGAAGTATTTAAATTACTTTAAAGGCTATAAGTTATTATGTTTATAGTTTATTTCTTATATATAAGGAGGCTTTATATAAAGAAAGCTATATATATTAATAAGACTAATAAGGGGAGTAAGACGTATAATATTAATATTAGAAGTATGAGAATTAATTAGTTATATTACTATTATCCCTCTTTTATGACTTATAGAAAAGCTGAAGTAGGTTTAATCTATTAAACCTTAAGTTTAACCTTATAGAGAAGTAGTATAATCTCTTATTCCTCTTCTATAAAGTCTTTAAGTCACTTTAGGAATCTCTTAAGGCTTTACTTGAGGATATTATAGTATTTATTAGTCTTAATAAGTTCTTTAAGTATTTAGGGGATAAATAGATTATATTAAATACTTTAATATAAAATATTAACAATTCTTTTACTTTTTACATTAATCTTCATATTAGAAATGTTTCTTTCAAATATATTAAGTAATTTCAATACTTATAAATTGCTAAATTATAATAAGTTAGGTTTTAAAATTATTTCTAAATATTTAAAAAAGCTTATAGTCCTAATCATTTTTAATAGTTATAAAGTGTTAATTAGTATATGAAATAGATTAAGATTATAAAAGTATGTTTATTTATAATATTCTTATAGTTGATATTTTAAATCCATCTAAACAGTAGTAGATCTAAATATTAGTAGATTGTTATAAATATAGGGATACTATTTAGTATTATTATAATTATTAAAGAAATGCTTAGGGTAGATGCTTTCCTAGGGGTTAAGACTTTAGATATTATTATAAATATTAAGACATTATAAGGGGGTTATTATATTTATTTATTTATATAAAAAGGGTTAATAAGATAGATTCTAAGAGGCCATATAAGTTTCAAAAACCTAAGGCCAGAAATATTATCAGTCTCTAATATTATAAAGGTGTAATAAAATTTAATAAGGTTTATTATATATATTAAATATACTTTAGGAAATAATTATTAAAGGTATATAAGTAAACTCTTTAAAAATACTTTAGAAAGTATTTTAATTTAATTAGAATGAGGATTTCAACATAATATTACTACTTAAGCTTTATAAAAGTCTTCTTAAAGTATTAATATATTATTTAGAGTCTTCTAGCCGGAGTCTTAAAATAAAAAGAGTCTAAAGTATTTAAATAGTAATTTTTACAATCTTTCGCCTTATATAAGCTTTAAGTATAGCCTTTTATAATTACTTCTTCTATAATAATAGTCCTTACTGATTAATAGTATAATAGTAATAGAAGAGCTAACTACTAATTAGTATTAGCTTATTTAGAAAGTAATATATATTATATATAATCTTATTATATAGATATAAATACTATTCTAGTTACTTATTATTATTATTATTATATTATGTAATATATAATACTATATAAAGCTTTAGATTTATAATATAGTAATTACTTACTAATTACTATACATTTTAACTATAGCTAGCGCCAGGTACTAAGTATCTATCATTAGTAGGACGCAGAAGGTATATTACTATATATATAATAATATATATAATTACTACATACCCTATATATTATAGAATAGTTTCTAGGGATTACATAAGCGTATATAGCAATATAATTAGCTGTCTCATTACTATAGAAACCTATAAATAGTAGTCACATACAGGGGCTTTCTTTCCTTATACATCTATATTTATTAAACAAAACTACTTTTAGCTACTCAGAATACTAAAAACAGCTTATTTAGCCTAAAAGAATAGTACTAAATACCTATTACTACTTTTTCTATAATAAATAGTAGTATAACTAATATTAACTATTCAAGTAATAAAGCTATAGGTTTAACTTATTTGTTAATAAAACTATTATAGCTATTTATAATAAGGTATTACAAGGCTATAGCTAAATTGCGTTATTTTCACTAAAAGCGCTATAAAATAAGAGTTATTCTATTATTAAGAAGAATAATACCTACTATATATATTTTATTTATAAAACCCTCCTTAGTTAGTTTAAGGAAGTAAGAACCTTAAGCTTGATAACTTCTTTCTTCAATTTCTTCTTATTAATTATAGTATCCTGATTTAATTACTAATTAGACTAATTAAATAAACTAGATTAATATATAAACTTGAACTTAAAAGTAAAGTAGTAATAATATTATTATTAATTATTAATTATAATAAGTATTATAGTAATTAATACTATAGTAATTACTACAATAGTTAACCCCATAGTAGCTACTATATTAATTAATATTATTAATACTACCTACTATATATAATACCTATAGTAATTATACTACTTCTACTAATGATAATAATTATACTTCTATATAATCTATAGCATCTATATAATCTATAGTATCTATTTAGATATAGAATAGTAGAAATTATACTTTTATATAAAATAAGAATAATACTAATACTAATAGTATTAATACCTACTCTTTATATAGTTATTATAATAATAATAATAATACTCATAATAATCATAATAATAACCTAAGACCTATAGTTACTAATGAGATATATAATTCTAAAAACTCTAATAATAATATTTCTAATACTCTTAAAAACAGTATTAATAAAGCAAGTACTAGTAACTATAATGCACCTAATAATTATAATAATAATAACACTCCTAGTAACTTTAATAATTACATTAGTAATAATTTAATAAATACTAATAATAATAGTAGTTACTCAGATTATAATAATTCAGACAAAATAGAAAGTAGAACTATAAAGGTATAGCTTCTTTTGTAACTAGGGGTAATTGTTATAGAGTGATTTCTAAAGATTATATAAGCATATATAGCAATATAATCAGCCGTCTTATTACTATAAAAACCTATAAATAGCAGTTATATATAGGGGCTTTCTTTCCTCACGCATCTATATTTATTAAATAAAACTACTTTTAACTACTCATAATACCAAAAGACGGCTTGCCCAGCCTAAAAGGGTAGTACCGACTACTTATTACTACTTATTTCATAATACTATACTAAGGCATAAGTGACAATTATCTAATTGATTTATAACTTATTATATTAAGCTAATAATATTAGAAACTAAATATTAATTAGATAGTATGATAATATTCATATCTTACTATGATACTAATTACTAAATATCTTAAAATAATATAATAATATAATTATCAAAGTTCTAAAGGTTATCTAATTGTATTTAGAGTATCTATATCTATATAAATGCTATTTCTATATTAGCTATATTGAATATATTAAGATTATTTACTAATAAGAACAAGCTGAATTTTACTATACTTATATAGAAATTATAAGTTAATATATATTAATAGTAGAGAACATTTGTATTAATAGTATAAAATCTTATCTTAAGGATCAATCAAGCTTAGTAGGAATATTAAGATTATAAGTATTAAAATAATAAATATGGAAATAGAATACCTATAGTTAATAGTAATTAAATATCTCGAGATATTTAAATTATATATAGTTATAAAGGTATAAGAGTATATAGGCGTAAGGTTATGATGAAAGGAATTATAAGTCATTTATTATTAAAAAGGTTGATATAAGATAAATATGCTAACTATATTTATAAAGGGTTTAACTTTAAATTAACTAGAAGCTAGTTATAGTAATTAGTAGGGGAGTAGGAAAGCTAGAGTTATACTTCAGGAGGCAATATATCTACTAGTAGTTATAGTAGAGAGCGAGCTATTAGTTCCTCTTATATTAAATATTGTAATAATACTTATTTAAAAGACAAGTTTAAAGCTTTTTTAAATGAATAATAAGAAATATTAGTTATAAGTATTAATAGTATTAAAAATATACTAACTTATATAGAATTACTATTTCCCCTTAAGTCTTTTAATAAAGAAGATAAATATTCTAGTTAAAGATAAGTTAGTTGAAATTTAATTCTTATTTCTTAGGTTTATAATTTAGTATTAGATTTTCAAGAAGTATCTTTTTAATATATTAGAAAGTAGGTTTTATAATAAGTCTTGCTCTATCTTATTTAAATCTTTCTTTAAGTAAGTATCATAATTAAGAGACCTCTAGTAGAATACGAAGCTAGAGGTTTTGTTTTTCTTGAATAAATATATGAAAAGAATATAAATAGATAATAAAATAGGAATTAGCTATTCCAAAATAGTTAGCAATATAGCTATTAGATTTATATTAATTTGTATTAATTGAAATATTAATCATTTATATTCTTCTTTTCTTAAATTAAAATACGTTACAACTAGTAATTTAATAAGATTTATAAATCTATTTATATATATCTCTCTTACTTCATTACTAATAATTTAGATAATAAAGCTACCAACTATATCTAGCTTTATCCTATTCCTTATAGAATTTAGAATAATCCTTTGACACTATAATTATAATTTTTTGAAGATAGTTAGGTATACTATTCCTAAGATTATATAAAATAAAGCTTTGGATATTTATTTATTCAAATTGATATATATTTAAATTATCTTAATAATATAAGTCTTCTAATTAGTCCTTAAGATAATATCTAATAATCTAATTATAGTAATCTAACTAATATACAATTCTATTATTTTATAAACTTCTTACTAACTACTTTGTACTATTTATAATTATTAATAATTTAAATACAAATAAGAAACTTATTACATATTCATATAAAAGTCAAAAAGAATAATTTATCCATGTATCTTCATATATCTCTAATTATATCTATTATTATAGTATTATTATTGATAGTCACATTAACTTATTTTATAAAGAGGCTTTTCTAGAGGTTTAGGCTTTTTCCTTATTATTATAATTCTTTTTTCTAATTATAAAGTTTAAGTATTAGTATTAGAAATTACTAGTAAATAAATGAGATATAGTTTATATTTAGCAATTAAATAATCTTTAGTATTATGATATATATAAATATCAGTCTATATTTATACTTAAATAACTATAGAGTCTACTTATTGAACTTTGTATATATCTATAGTAGGGGTTACCTAAGACTTATTAGTTGTAATTATTTATTTAATTTACCTTTTAAAATTAAGAAGAATAATATTATAATAGTAATATACTAATATTAGAATATTTTAAATTACCCCTATATTTATTGTCTATGTATTTGTATTCTTAATAATTATTAGTTCTAATTAGAATAAGAAGTATAGTTAGTTATAGTTTGATAATTCTATATTCAGAATCGTAAGATTTATTATCATTATATAGTAATACTAGACTAAAGTATAGTAATCTATTTAATTAATATTATAGCTAATAATAATTATTTAAATCTAATAAGAAAAAGCCAGTTAGAGGTAGTTTAGCTAGATATCTCCTATTTAGAAGTACTCTTCTATTTATCTTATTATTAATTCAAACTTAATAAAGAATTTCATAAATATCTATTCAAACTTCTAATAAAAGTAGTAAGTCTTCTTAAAAGTTTAAGTATTATAATACGAATTCCTATAGTATTTAATAAGAAATTAGAAGAATATATTTATATTCTAATGATAATAAAATTTCTATGTTATATAGAAGTTCACAATTTATATTTCAACTTGAAATAATAGGTTAGTTTATAACAACTATTAGAAGTCTTCTAGTCTTTTAATAAAGATCTAATGAACTTCTAACTTATATTATATAATTATTTATTACATAGAAAAGTAGAGAGTATTACTATTAAAAGAAGTATTAGTAGGAAATAGTTTCCTCTTCATATAAAATATTTTTTTACTTATAAAACTACTTTATAGTTCTATTAGAACTATATAAAAACTTCCTAAAAAGATTAGTTTTTATTGTCTACTAAATTTATCTACTATTAATCTACTAGAACTCTTGTTAAGAATGTTAAAGTGTTTTCATCTATTATTTCTTTTATTATCTTCTATTTGTTTTATATAGTTTATTATTTACTATTAAGTTAAATATTAATAAGAAGTTTTTTAATATCAAAAACTAATTATAGAAACTACTTTAGTAATATTGTAATAGGATTACAATATATTTAAAAGGTTTATACTTAAGTATAAGAATATAGCTAAAAGCCTTAATTAGGAAAGGTTCGGATATATAAATAGGGTTTATATTACTATATAGACTATTACTTAAAAACCTAAGTTGTAATCTTTTAGTTAAAAACTCTTTCTAATATTTTAATAGCTATAGCTAGCTAGTTATTAAACATATTGTATAGTCCTATTAGTATATTCTTATAACTATCCCCCCCTCTAAAAGCCTTAGTTTTTAAAGCTATAATTACATACTTCCTAATATCTATTATAAATCTATATATTATTACTAACTATTTATTATAAAATACTCCTTTAATACTAGTAATTATTCCGTATTAGTATTATTATTTGTTAAAACGATTTCTATAGTTTAAATAATAGAACTAATTTTTACTATTACTATTATTAGGTTTTTAGTTATTCTTTTTAGTATTTATAAATATATTTATTATTATCCTAGCGATATATTAATACTTTTAATGTTTATAGTGTTATTTCTAATAAGAATAATTCTTTAAAATCTACTATAATCCTCCATATTACTTTGCCTATATATTTAGTAAATATTATCTATTTCTTCTATATATATCTTATTATTATTTAATTTTTTATTTATACTATTTTTATCTTTTTAATATTTTTCTATATTATCTTACTAATTATTCCTTATTTATTATTCTTTTTCTTCCCTTTTTCTTCTTCTTCTTTATTATTCCTATATTATATATTCCTTAATAATATCTTATATTATAGTTATTATTACTATCCTCTCGGTATTTATGTATAATAGTAAAAAAGCTACTAATAAAGGTTTCTTATACTTAGAACCTAGTAACTATTTACCTTACTTTAGCTATTTATGCTTATTTCATCTTAAGATAGAAAGGTTATTCTATATTATTAGTAATGAAATACTAAAGTATTTCCTTTATAAAAAGAATAGATAGAAATATTATAACATAAGTTATTGTCTTACTATATATTTACTTTTTGTATTAACCTTTACTACTTAGGTTGTATTTAGATATTATACACTTTATTATTATAGGTTTATTAAATACTTATCTTATTATTACTACTAATTAGTAGAATGAGTTGATGTTTTAAGATTGATAGAAGAAGTATTTTATTAATCATCTACTATATAACCTACTTATTTCTATAATGATAGTCTTACTATTACTTTAAAATAGTAACTTATTTATTTCCTTAATATAATTTATTATATTTTAATACCTAAAGATATAATAATTCTTACTATCTTAAGACTATTTTAATTGAAAAAGTAGTTCTTACTATTATTTTACTAATTATACTGAGTATAATATATCTAAACATCTTATTGCTATTATTAGTAATTAACCTATTCTTTATAAGTCTAATCTTATTATATCTTATAATATATATACTTTTAATTTATTATTATCTCTTAAAAGTAAAAGTAAGAATAATAATTATAATAATAATAATAATAATTATAAGAATAGAAAATTTAAAATTATAAAGACTTTTTTATAACTCCCTTACTATCTTAATAGTAATATTGATATAATTATACTTATTATAGATAATTATATCTCTTCTATTAAAATCTACTTAGTAAACTTTTATTATGACTTTATTCCTAATAATAATATTATACTTAATATTAAAAGAAAACTCATAAATAATAATACTTTAGAAGAAAGACTTCCTCCTAAGAAATATAAAATGTATTTAAATACTATTATATTTATTCTTATAATTTTTATATCTACTAGCTATTAGTATACTACTTAAAGATCTACTATGTCTAAAGTTACTACTTGTAAGAAAACTATAATTATAAAAAAAGCTCTTATTATTAAGAAAGCTACTATATTCTTAATACTTATTATACTTATACTACTTATTATACCTATAGTCTTTATAAAAAGAAGTTAGAAATATTTTGATAAGAATATACTTAAACTTTAAATGTAAAAATCGAGTTATTCTATATATATTAATTAAGTTATTACTAAAGTATATTAGCTTTTCTGGTTTAGAGATATACCTTTTGGAATAACATTTAAATTATAATTATCTAGTTTAGAAATATATATTTTAGAATAATACTTCAACGTATATAAATAATTAATAGAATTATTTCTCCCCTCTTTCTTAGAATACTATTACTAAATATTTAGTATTAATATTATACTAATTATCTTACTTCTTATAGTATTAGATTATCTATTTTTAAAATTTGTAAGTAACTTCTTATATATTACTTAAATTAGTTATAATCTCCTATATATTATATTCCATAAGCTATTTAGCTTATTGTATAAGAAAGTATTTATTATTTCTATTTTCTTATTTTTCTATAATTCTTTCTATTTCTTATTCTATTAAGTCATCTTCTAATTTAAAGAGAATAATATAATTATTAGTATTCTTTTGTAATTTTATCTATAGTTTACATAGGGAATCAGGGAGAATATTTTATATCTAGTAATACTATTATAATAGATATACTTTATATACTTATTCCCCTATTCTTTCTACTACTAAGATTTTAATATACTTTAGTATTAACTTCTTATATATAAATCTAAACGCTTTTATCAATAGGTTAATAATTACTCGCTAATTATATATATATATATATATA
>QAPG01000765.1:0-14809 GCA_004366825.1 Colletotrichum spinosum
TTACTTTTATCTATTAATTTAGAAAAGAATTCTAATAATAAGTCTAGTCCGCCGAATAATAATCTTATTTCAAATCTAGATAAAGTTATTTCTAGTATAAATTAAGATAATAATAATAATAACTCTTTAAAGAATCCAACTGCTAGAGTTCAAGAAATAACTGGAATAAGTCTAGAAGAAAATTCAAATATTAAAATAACTAAAAATAATAGAATATTAGAATTAAATATAGAAAATAATAATGATATTCAGGGAGAATCCAACTTATATATCAATTTACTTACGATATTAGATAAAACTAAAAACGACTATAAAACCTATAAAGAGAACGTTTTTTTATTATTTTAAATTATTCTAATTTAAATAGTTATATAAAATTATATAAGAATACTAATAAAGATAATTAAACTTCTTATATTCTATTAGTAAATAAGGTAGAAAAGCCTACCCCTTTTATTTAAGTATTTAAATCTCTTAAATATAGAAACTAGATTCTAGCTATAATTTAAGAAATAGAATAAATAAAATCTATAAATAGTTAGAATATAATATTTCTATTTACTACTAATATTAAACATATAAATATTCTAAATAGTAAATAAATTAATAAGTTAAAGCTTAATAATATAACTGAAGAAACTATATATAAGGCTAGAGGGATAACTTAAGGCTATAATTAATATTTAAGTATTAATTATTTAGAAATCTTAAGTACTATCTATAGGCCTCAAGGTTAGAGATATATAATAATTCTTTCTATTCATTTAGAATAGATTTTAATATAATATAATATTACTATAGTATTTATTCATACTGATGTTAATAAACCTATATATATTTATCTACCAACTAGATTTTATTTTAAAATAAAGAAGAATTCTTCAGAATTTAATTTCAATATAAATATAAATACTTATAAAAATAGCAAAGACTATACTTTCATTTATTTGTTAAATAAAGCTTTATATAGTCTGAAATAAAATCCTCAACTTTATTATAATTCTTTGAAAAATATTCTTTATTCAATGGAATTTATTATTTCTCCTTATAATAAAGTAGGTTTTATTTTAAGTACAAAGCTATATATGACTGTTTTAACTTACTATATTAATAATATGTTCCTAGTGGTAAATAATGAAAAAACAGCTATTATATATAATTCTTTAAAACAGAAAATACAAATTTAAAATCTAAGAAAACTTTCTACTTTTCTTAGTTATAGTTTATCTATAAATTAAAAAGAAAAAACAGTTACTATTAATCAAAATTAATATACTAAGAAAATTACTAAAAGAGATAAAAAAGAAACAATTTATAAATTTAAGATTCCTATAGATAATAAATCTAAGTTATTTGGAAATAAAGAAAAGAATTTACAAAAAGATATTTTCAAATTTTAATAGGAAATAAGAGCTTTATTATATTTGACTTTAAAAATAAGCCTTAATATTACTTTTATAATAATAACTTCTTCTTCATTTACTGATAATCTAAATAAAAGTTATTTTTTAACTTTTAACTATATATAGGGTTATTTAAATAATAATAAAGAATATAGATTTACTTATAATTATAAAGATATATCTTCTATTAAGAATATTATAAGATATACTAATTTAGATAAAGTAAAAGATCTAAATAATAGAAGATCTACTTCTTCTTATGTTTTCTATTTAAAAAGAAATAGTAATATTATAAATTATTTTATTATAAAATACAAAATAGTAGCTTTATCTATTTATAAAGTGAAATATATAGTTTTATTAGATACTTATAAAGAGATAACCTATTTATATTATAATTATAATTATATGAATTTGAAATTAGGATTATTTAAGTTTAGAAAACCTAAAGTTTTAATAGATAATTTAATAATCAAGAAGCTAGTTAAAAGTCCTGAACTTTATAAAATGGTAAAATATATTAATATAAGATATTACTTTATAAGAGATTTTATTAGACATAAAAATATCTTTATATATTATATAAATATAGAAGATAATATAGCTAATATTCTAACTAAACCTTTAGGCTTAATAAAGTTTAAGCGAATTTTATCCAAGTTTTAAAATAAGATATCTTAAAAGGTCTTTTTTTAGTTTTAAATTTTATGATTTTATAAAAATTGTCTCTTTTTACTTTTTATTAAGTTTTATAAGTTTTTATATAAGTAAGCTATATAATAGTAAAATATACTTTATAGTGAGGTATTAGATTTATTCTAATATATATAAAGAACTTCTACTTCTATTTTCTAGTAGAAGAAATAGGAAGTTATACGATATTTCTATATGAATAAATTATATAAAAGTCGCTTTATAAATATATACTTATTTTACTTTATTACCCCTAGTGGTTCTCAAGTAAATAAAGTAAAAGTTTAGAAATATATTTTTTTATAGAACACTAGAAATGATTCAAACTATATATACTATAGTTATAATGTATTATATACTATAGCTATAGTAGCTGATATGCTATAGTTATACTATAGTATATACTACGCTTTAGCCTATATGTTATAATTATAGCGTATTATATATTATAACTATAGTAGCTTATGCGTTATACTAAAGTATATATACTATAGTTATAATACCCTATATACTATAGTTATAGTAATCTATACGCTATAGCTATAGCTAGAACTCTAGTAGTATAACTAGAACTCTAGTAGTATAACTAGAACTTTAAAATAAACCTTCTATATAAGAAATTTAATATCTCTATAGATAATAGTTCGAAATAATGAATTATACTATCAATCGAATCACTATTTCTCCTTCTACTTAACTATTATTATTAAGAATATTTTAAATAAGTCTCCATATTAAGAAAACTACTTTTATCACATTATATTTCTCCTAATTTTACAGTTATCTATAGTAATAACTTAACTATTAATTTACCTACCTATCTATATATTCTAATAGTTCTATATAGAATATTAATATAAAACTTAGAATGAAAACTATTAGATATATTTAACTTTACTACTATAATTATAATAATATTTAATACTTTATATCTATAGTATAATTAATTAAGTCTTTTATATAAATAAGGTGAGTAGTAGTTAGTTATATAAAACTATATCTTATTCATTTTTAAACTTCTTATTAGCTTTTTATTAACTATTAGTAGAATATTCTATCTTCTATTCAATAAATATTATAGCTATTTAAACTATCCTTATTATTTCTACTAATTTATTAACTAAAGTGTTAGTATTCTACTTATATAGATTTTCTATATTCCTATTTATAGTATAAACTTATATAGAGTCTATATAATATTTATATTTTAAGAAGAATAGGTTAATTCCTATTACTAATACTATATAGTTATTAAGAATTAGTTATATTACTAAAAGATAGACTTTTTAGTTATTTTAAGTATAACTAATAACTATATAAAAATATATTTCTATTTTTAATTAGATTATTTAGTAATTTTATTAGTCTATAAGTAGCATATAGTATTTAACTATTACCTTATATTAATAAAGTCGTAAAGCTTCTTCTAAAAAGAATTAGTTTAATTATTCTCTTAACTATTAATAATTATTTTTAAGATCCTATAAAATTAAAAATAATAGTTTAGAAATTATTCTATATATTTCTTTACTTCTATTATGTTAGGCTGGGTTTATACTAAGTAATAAGATCTTTTAATAAATATATACTATACTATATAACTATTCAAACTTAACCTTCCACTTATTTAACTATAACTCTATACTTATATTTAAGTTTTATATCATTAGAATATCTATTATTCTAATAGTTAAAGCTAATATATAGGAGTTCTAATAGCCCCCTAGTACCCTCCTTGTTTATAATAGCTTAATATAATCCTCCTTCCTAGAGATCTTATCCTTAGGATCTAACTATTAAAATACTAGTATAAAATAGTAGTGTCTTATTCTCCTTCTAGTATTCCTTTTTAATTAAGATCCAAATATTTATTCTAGGTTTTATATTTCAACCTCCTGATATGAAGTTCTAGTTAATATTAACTTCTTAAAATATATTCTAATTTTAATTATATTCTAATTAACCTAAGGCTTTTATATAAAATAATTAGTCTTCTTTAGTTATAGAGATATTGAAAAGACTTCTTTTTTACTTTTAGTTATAAAAACTTTATATTTATTATAATTATAATATTTTAACTCTTATAAAAGCTATACTAAGCTTCTCCTAATAGTAACTTATAGGTTTCTTATTCTTATTTATTCTATAGAATACTATTTTTATTAGTTAAACTAAAGTAATATATATTTTATAATTCTTCTAACTTTAGAAATTAATATTGTTCTTTTTATTACTCTTATTATCCCCTTTTAGTAATTTATAAGTGACCTTTTTATTATTAATTTTACTATCTTTTATTCTAAAGAAACCTTTAATTACTTTTAACTAAAAAAGGTTTTTTTTATTATTTGAATTTTTAATCTTATATATAAGTTGCTCTTATTTTCTTTTATTAATAACTTTATTTCCAGGTTATTAAAAATAATGATAATAATAATAATATAATATCTACTCCTATTATTCTTACTATTCCTACTACCCTTATTCTTATTCTCCTACTACTTCTTCTTCTTATTCTTATTCTTATTTAAAAAGAAACTACTAGTTTAAAAAAAGAAACTATTAAGTTATTATATACTTCTTATATCTTTCTAAATAATAATAAGGATAATAATAATAATTTTATATATTCTATCTCTTATTACTACTATTTTTATCTTATAGCTATTTAGAAGCTAACTAGTTATATCTTACTATTCTCCTTCCATTATAAAATTATTAATATATTTTTATTACTTCTTTTTTTCTTATTTCTACTGATTATTTTAAATATGAGTAATAAGTATTCTTATTATATTACTATATATAGTAAGGAGTATATTCTAATATATTCCTAATTTTCTTCTTATAAGTTATTCTTATAGTTATAAAGTATATTCTAATATTCTTTTAAGTTATTTATATTATTATTCTTATAGTTTTTACTTTATACTATCTTTTTAATAATTCTTTATTTAAAGCTAACGTTTGTTCTACTATTTGTAATATTAAAATAGGATATTTATATTATTATTCCTAGTATTCTCCTATTAATTATTAGTATAAGAGGATCTTAAGAAGGTTTAAATTACTACTTATAAAGCTTTTTAAACTAAAGCTTCTTATACTAATAAGTTTAATACTAAGTATAAAGCTGAAGATAAAGAGGTAGAATGGTTAGCTTATAAGTACTAGTTTATAGCTATTAAGGCTATAGCTACTATTATTTTATAATATAATTAACTTTTAGAAAGAAGTATCAAAGCTATTATTACTTTTTAATAAGCCTAAGAAGTATAAACTTATATTATTAAAATATAAATTACTATTCTTATAGATTTTTAGACTATTTTTCTAAAGTAGTTTTCAACTTAGCTTTATATTATAAATATTCTTTTATTTCTCTAGTATTTGTTTAATTACTTACTACTTATTAATACTATCCTTTTAGTATATTAATATTCTTAATTTGTATTCTTTAACTTCTAAAGCTTATAAGTAGCTTAGTAATAATAATAATAATAATAAGAGTAATAGAAATAGAAATAGTAATAATAAAGAAGGTAATAATAATAATACTAAGTAATCTAATACCCCCCTAGTTTTCTCTTAATACTTTATATATTTCTTCTTTTTAAAGATTAGTTATTATCTTTAAGCTTTTATTATATGTTTTCTTTAACCTTTAGGCTAATATAAACTTCCTAATCCTATTTTACTAATAATTTAAATATATTATTCTCTTTATAACTTACTAGTAATCCTTAGGAGATCTTCTTTATATTCCAACTTTAATTCTAATAATATATTCTACTAAAGTTCCTATAAATTCTCCTCTATCTTATATTCCTTCTATTTAACTAAATACTAATAATTTCTTTATAATCCTTTATAATTTATTATATAATCAAACTTATATATATTATCTTTTAAAGTTTTAATAAGAACTATTTAAAATATTAGTAGATTACTTCTATATTTTTCCAATTGTAATAAAAAGAAGATGTTATAAATCTTATACTTCTTATTTAACTTGAATTCAAATATTTAACCCCTATTAATTACTTATATTATTTTAAATAATTCTAAATATTTATTAAATAGCTTTTTAGGTAGTAATTTTTATTGAATATTCTTAGTAGATAGTAATATATAATTACTAATTTTAAAATCTAACTACTTCTTTCTCTTATTATACTACTTAGTATATTTTTTATTTACTTCTTCTAATAAGGCTTTTAACTACTATTAATATAACTAGAAGTATCTTACCGTCTCCTCTACTATAGGGATTACTTTAGGTTTAATACTTTTTAGAGAGTTATTATAAAGTCCCTTTAGTAAATAACTTATTAAAATATCTATTAGTATAATTCTACTAGTACTATAGACTAAGGTATTATAAATGAATTTAATTATAAGTAACTACTTTACCTAATTATTTTAATTAAAATTAATTACTACTCTTAAGAAGTATTTTATATTCTAATTTTACTATTCTATCTATTTATTAATCTATAGATAGTAAGCTATACTTAGTTTCTTCTTAATAGCTAGTAGGTAGGCAATAAAAACTTAAAATCTACTAGTAAATAGTAAATTTGTATTAGATATAATAGTTTAAAGAATTCTATACTTAAAGAAAATATCATTTACTAAAAAAGCTACCAACTTATCTACTATTAAGGATTCCCTTATTAGTAAGTAAAGTGTGTACTTTATAAATTAATTAATAATTATTAATATATTATTATAGCTTTTCTTTAAAAACCTAATTAACTTAAGTAATTGAATAATAAAGTCTGTACTAATATATTACTATAAACTAGTAGGTACTAGTAGAAATATTAATTTATTATATAGGAAGTAGTATTAAGGTTTTAATTATTAGTATATTATGTATCTTAATATATATCTTATAATATCTTTTCTTATAAACTTCTATTAGTATATTTATTCTAACTTCTTAAGTATCTTAATAATACCTAAGTACCCCCTTAAGAATTTATTATAAAAAGCTATTAATAGGTTCATTTAAAATTAATACTTATCTAGGATAATTAGCTTATTTTAAAACCTTACCCTTCCTTCTTTATTAATATACTAATTATTATCTTTCTAATATAACCTTTTTCCTCTCCTAGTAGTAATCTCCCCTTATACTTATTAGATCTCTTTTTCTAATATCCCTTCTAATTTCTCTAGAATAATACCTTTTAAATTTACTATTAACTTTTAACTTTAAAAAGATATTACTATTATTCTATCTAAGAACTAGCTTAAGAAATCTTTTAAAAAAATACTTCTAACTCCTTAGGTTTTTATTTTTATAAGTTAATAATCTAATTATCTTAATAAACTATCTATTAAGTTTTACTTTTCTAACTAATAGTTAATAATATAATTAAATAATAATATATCTTAAAAGAGTTTTACCTAATAGCTATTAAGCTAAAACTTTACTATTAAATACTAATAGCCTAAGTAATTAGTAATAAAAGTAATTTTATACTATAAATATAAAAAGTAATATTTTAATATAAGTATTATTTTATAAATAGTTAGTAGTTTAATGTTTAATGTATTATATTTTAACTCTATTCTTCTTAACTTTTATAAGAAGTAAGTTAGTAGTTACTACTATCCCTCCTCTAGTTAGATAACTATTATTCTTATAGTAAAATTAGAAGTATTTATTTCTATATAAATTAGAAAGGCTAGATTAAAATAATATAGAATAAGTATTTAAATAAACCTATTCTATAAATCTTTAAAAACTTTAATTATTCTAAAGGTTATTATATCCTCCCCTTTTACTTATTTAATTAGTTAATTAATAAGTCTAATATAAATTGTAGAATAATTCTAAATAAATTTCTTATAAACTCCTGTAAACTTTAAGAAGATATAAATCTTTTTAATACTAATAAGTAGTAGCTACTTCTTAATTATTAATATTCTCTCTTTTTTTATAATAATACCCTTAAGAGAAAGAATAAAACCTAAGAACTCAATTATTTATATATAAAACTCATACTTCTTTAAATTAATGTAAAGCCTTATAATTCATAACTAGCTTAATACTTCTTTTATTACTTCTATATAGTCCTCCTTAGTCTTAGTAAATATTAGAATATTATTTAAATAAATAATATAAGTAATATCTATAAAACCTATTAAAATATTATTAATATATATTTAGAAAGTTGCTAAAGTATTAATTAAATTAAATAATATTACGTAATACTTAAAATATTTATATTAAGTCTGAAATACTATCTTCTACTTATCCCCTAACTATATATAGATTTAGTAATATATATCTTTCAGATTCAGCTTAGTAAACTATAAGGTTCCTTTTAAATAGTTTAAACTTTTACTAATAAGTAGTAGTAGTATATAGTTCTTAATAGTAATATTATTTAGACTTCTATAGTTTATATATAACTTTAACTTACCTCCCTTTTTTAGGATAAATAGAATCAATATACTTATAAAGCTCTTTAATACTTTAATCTATCTTTTTTTAAGAATTAATTTAAAATATTAATATAATTCTTCTAACTCTTTTTTATAAAAAGATAGATAAAACTTTATAGGGGTTTCTTATTTTCTTCTAGTTCTATTATATATATATAGATACCTTCTTCTATAAGAATACTAATTTCTTTTATATTAAAAATATAAGCTTACTTTTAGTATTCTAATAGTAATTAATTAAAATCAACCTTCTTTTTATTCAAATCTTTTATAAATTATTATTAAATAGCCTACTACTCCCCCTCTATTAATATTAATATAACTAAAATTACTAATATATATTTAGATTACCTCTTAGTATTATTAATTACTCTAGCTTTATATACTCATTTAAAATTAGTAATCACTAAAA
Organism: Colletotrichum spinosum; assembly: GCA_004366825.1. Taxonomy (NCBI): domain Eukaryota; kingdom Fungi; phylum Ascomycota; class Sordariomycetes; order Glomerellales; family Glomerellaceae; genus Colletotrichum; species Colletotrichum spinosum. The sequence continues at coordinate 8,968 of QAPG01000765.1, forward strand.
GATAAGTTTAACCTAAAGTCTTTTATTCTAGGTTAAACCTTATTTTTCTTCCCTAGGAAATCCCTAAAATTATATTATATTTACTAATATTACTTATTTAGAATATATAAGAATTTATTCATATTATACTAAAGTTATCTATAATTTTTATAATTATAATATATATTCTATACTTAAGTACTACTTTTCTCTAAAAGCTTAATATTTCTAGTTTTAAGCTAATTTCTATAAGCTTAGTATTATATAATATCTTCTAGCTTAAGATATTCTTATTAATTCTTAAATTAATAAGTATTTTTCCTTTTTTCTAACTTCTCTTTATATAGACTAATACTTTAGTTTTAAAATATTAGTAGAGCTCTAGATCTTAAAAGATATAAATACTATTAACTATTATTTTTAAAATATAATAAAGTTTTCTAGTATATTTAAACTTCTTATAAATATAATAAGTATTCTTATTATATTAATATAATATATAGCTTATCTTTCTATAATTGTAATACTAATATAGCTTTTAGAGAATACTTATTTAAAGCTATAGGGTTCCTTCTTATTTAATCTTAAGTAAGAAAATAACTATAAAAAATAGTTTTTTTAACTAGCTTTTCCTACTTATCTCTTAAGTTAGAATAACTATCTATATAACTAATAATCTATAGCTCTTTTATTCTAATATTTTAAAAATAAGTTCTATTAAGATAAATTTATTTAGAGATTACTTAATTATTTCCACTCTTTTAATTATATAATTTAACTCTTAATATATAATTAATAGGTTTCTATTTATAATTATATATCTTAACTTAAATAACAAGTAGTTAATAATATTAATAACTTAAAGTTTGTCTAGTTAGATATTAGGATATTCTATTTTGAGAGATTTATATATATTAATAAATTATTAATAAGATTATTTAACCTTTTAGTAAATTATATCTAATTTAGCTATTATTATAATAACTTAGGTATTATCATTATTTATATTAAACTTCAGCTACCCTTTTATTACTATTTAAAAAATTTATTTAATATTATTATTATAAATAATAGTAATCTATTTAATCTATTAATAGGATATAATACTTTCTAAATATAAGCCTATATATTAAACTTTATTTTTATTTATAGTAAAGTTGTTTTCTATTAAGTTAAATTATCCTTATGATTTAAATAAGAAGTTATTAAAATCTAATTAACTATTTCGTTAATATTTAATAAGAACTAACTATTTAATTAAAAAGTCTCCTTTTTATCTCTTAACATTTAATATAAGAATAAAAAACCCTTTAGTACTCCCCTCTTCTAGATTATCCCTCTTATATAATACTATTAATTTTTCTAACTTCTATTTCTTTTTTAATTTTTTTATGTCTTTTTTAATTAATTAGTTTAAATTAGTTTCAGAAAAGTTACTATTATTCTAAAAAGGTAGTTATTCTTCTAATTTATTAATACTACTACTAGTAGCTATAGGAGTTAGTTCTCCTATTAAGCTAAGCTTAAACTTCTAAGTTACTTAAATAATAGGTTTCTAATATAATATTATTATAATCCTACTAATTAGTATGCCTAAACGTAAGTAGAAATTCAAATATATTAAGCTAAATTCATACTAAGTAATAAGATCTCTTAATAGGTATATATTATACTATATAATTATTTAAACTTAGCTTTCCCCTTACTTAACTATAGTTCTATACTTATATTTAAGCTTTATATTACTAGAATATCTATTATTCTAGTAGCTAAAACCGGTATATAGGGGCCCTAGTAGCCTCCTAATACCCCCCTTCTCTATAGTAGCCTGACATATTATTACTATAAGTTTTAGTATAACTAACTCATCTAATTAGTTTATAATTATCTATATAGAATAAGTACTATTCTTTATTAATATAAATAAATTAGTAAGAAAGTTTTTTCTAAAGTTACTATAAACCTTTTTGAATATAGGTAATAGTTATAGAAGTCTTCTCTTTATATTTCTTTAAATTATATTAATATTATAAATATTATAGTTTTATATAAAATACTATATATCTTATAAGAAGCCTAACTAGTAGTATTGATATAATATTGCTTTAAATATATTATTCCTCCTAAAGTAACTTACTAGAAGAAAGTTATAAACTATTTATATTATAATTGTTTATAAGGTATTATCTTAATACTCCTAATTTATGTTCTTTAGTATTTATATATAATTCATCTATATAAGATACTTTAGTATATTAAAAGTATATCCTACAATCTGAATTCTAATCTTAATAGTAATAGAAAACATATAGTCTCTTTTAGCTATAGTTTAATAAACTTCTACATACCATTTATCTTTAAATAGAATATTATCGTATAGCTTCTAGAAGTTTATATTAATCATTAAAAACTTATGATAGTAAGATTCTAAACCTATTTAACTCTTATATTTATTATTTAACTAATATAAATACTTAATATAACTAAGTTAAATCTAGAAACAACTAGATTATTCTATTTTACCTTTTTTTACCTTCCTAATTAATTAGAGTATTTTACTTATACCTCACTAATATATCTAGTATAATAGCTAGATAATCTAGCTAATATTTAACTTTAAATTAATAGTAAACTAACTATTTAGCTTATTAATTCTAATATTTATTTAACTTCTACTCTTTTATAAAGAATTCAAAGTTCTTATAATTTATTAAAACCTAGAATTTATTATAACTCTTCAGCTCTATATTTTAAATATTAAAGTAAGATATTACTACTAAAAGCTCTTTATTATAAATTAGAGAGTTATATCATACTAAAGATAGCTTTTATAAATAAAAAGTAATTATTTAGTAGTACTTTTATATATTTTCTTATAAGAAAGTATTACTAAGTATAAATTCTAAATAATCTATTCTAATAATAATTACTAGATTTGGATTAAAATATTAAAAGACTAAAGCTTTTATAAAATAATCCTTTAGAATAGTAAAAATATTCTTCTTCTTCTTCTCTTCATAGAATACTATATCTTTCTTTGTTAAAATATTTAGAGGGTTTATAAGAGCTGTATGAATATCTTTAAATATATAGTAATAATTAGTAAACCTTAAGAAACTCCTTATAGCTTTTACTATCTATAGGATAAACTACTTATTTATTACTCTTATCTTTTTAGAACTATTAGTAATTTCTTTTCTAATCTTAAGTATACATTCTATATATTTTACTATTCTTATAGAAAATATATATTAAGTTAAATCTAGATTCAATCTAGCTATAAATAGGAAATTTAAGATCTTTTTGACTTTCTCTTTATCACCTTTCTACAATCTTATTATGTAGATAAAGATATCGTTTAAATATACTATAGTAAAGCTATTAAGAAATTTATAAAGTATATTATTACTAAAGTATTAGAATATCCTTAGGGCTTCTATAAGTCTAAATTGATATATAAGCTACTTAAAAAGCTATATTATATATAAAAAGTAGTTTTCTCTTAATACTTCTCTATATTTTAAATCTTATAAAATAAAGTAATAATGTCTAGTTTTATATATTATATAGTTAAAGCTACTCATTAAGGGATTTTGAATATAAATATTAAGGAGTAATAGTTTCTTTTTATAATAATATTAAGTATTCTATAGTTATAGTAGAAATATAGCTTACTTTTAGATTTCTTAATAAATAGGATTAGGATATTTATAGATACCTTATTTATCTATCTAAGTTTCTTATTGAAAAGATTCTAAAGCGTCTTCTATAAGACTAATAATTGTTCTTAAGATATATTATAGAGCAATTTTTAAAATATAAATTACTCTGAAATATTCTTTTTTCTTTTTAAATAGATTCTGTAATTTATTTCTAAGTAGATAAATAATATAAGATATACCTTATCTTTATTAAAGATATTCTTAAATTCTTTATATATTTAGTATAATAATATTATTAAATTATCCTTCTTATATTGTATTTAAAATACCTTCTTAATACTTACTAAATTAATAGTTAACATAATATATCTTATTATAAGATATCTATAATAAGTATATTTATATATTTCAGAAGTTCTTTAATAGATTATAATAAAAGAGGTAGCTATTAGTATTCTTATTATACAAATCTCTTGAATTAGGAAGCTTTCTTCTTATCCTATTAGAAAGATATGTATTTATCTCTCATTATTATAAATATAATACTTCTAAGTATTATAAATAATAGTATTATACTTTATTTATAGCTTACTTAAGCAGATACTAATATTTAAACTATTGATAATATAAATATAAACTTTCTGAAATAATTACTAAGTTTAATATTAAATATTATAATACTTTTTATTAATATATATACTACTTTATCTAGAAAACGTCTAAGCTTTCTAAACGTTTTATTTATATATAATAAATAGAATTAATAGACTAAATAATAATTATTTATAGTATAAACATTATATCTATTATCTAGAAGTATTTAAGTAATATATTCTTTATTCATTTATACTTACAATAATACAAAAGGTCTCTTTATTTTATATTTTACTTTAGAATACTCCCAACTAGTTCTTTCTTTTGCTATAAGTTCTAGAGTTTGATTTTATATTAATTTTCTTTTCTTATATTACTATTAGAATGTAAGCTTTTAGTTTTATTATTAGAATAAGTTTATTTTAAAACTATTTTAGTTACATAAGAAGTATATTTCTCTAGATAATTCTTATTTATTTATCTCTAGATTTAATAGTTAAAATACTCCTATATATTTTATTATTATAAAGTATCTTATAATAAAGCTTCTATGATTTTTATAATTTGAATTATACTTATTATTACTATATTACTATTACTATCTACTCTTGAGTTATGTGACTAGTGTATTCTAATAGCTTATTAGTTAAATATAAAATTAAATATCTTATAGCTTTCTAATTATCTTATTATATATTATATATTATTAATATACTCTTTAAAGCTATTAATATTAGTATTTATATTAATTAGATAGTAGTATATTTTTTAGGAATAAGACAGTTTATAAATAATTAATCTATATAATATATAGCTATAAGGTACTACTTATTGAAATAAACAGCTTTTGAAACTAAAATAGAAAGCTAGTAAATTATTTATAGTTCTTTAAATATTTATTTAAGAGATATATTAAGATATAGTTTATTATATTTAAATATTTATATATTTAATTTAATTATATAAGAAAAGTATTTAAATTATATATATTTTAAAAGTTATTATTTCTATAGAGAGAGGGGCTAATAGCTTACTTTCTATTATAACTATTAGTAGATATATTACTTCCTGAAGTATAACTTCAGCCTTCCTACCCCCTTACTAACTACTATAACTAGCTTCTAGTTAATCTAGAACTAAACTTCTTATAGCTATAGCTAGTATATCCGCTTTGTGTTAACGTTTTTAATAATAAATAACTAACAACTCCTTCTATAATAACCTTATGCCCTCATACTTTCACACTCTTATAACTATATATAATTTGAATATCTTTAAATATTTAATTACTACTAACTATAGGTATTCTATTTGAAATATTTATTATAATTTTGATATTTATAACTTTAATATCCCTATTAACTAAGTTCTATTTATTCCTAAAATAAGACTTTATACTATTAATATAAAAATTCTCTACTACTAATATAAGCTAACTTATAATTTCTATATAAGTATAATAAGATTCAGCCTGCTCTTATTAATAAATAATCCTACTATATTAAGTATAGCTAATATATAAATAATACTTATATAAATATAAATACTTCTAGTATAACTAGATAGCTTTTAAAACCTCTATAATTATATTATTATAATATTTTAAA
>QAPG01000766.1:0-14721 GCA_004366825.1 Colletotrichum spinosum
AGTCTATAAACCTAAATAAATTAAAAGGATTAATATTATTATAATTATAACCTAATTTATAATTAGGATTCTTTTTTAAGTACGTTTATATTTTGTTAAGAATAATACAATATTCGTTAGAAAGACTTAAAGAAAATCAAGAGTAAGTAGTAATAGCTAGAGTAGTATTTAGCCTAGTCTTTAAAGTTAAATATAATAAGATTCCTACGTTTTTTAATATTTTAATATTTCTTCTTTTATAGTATTATTTTTATTCATAAAGAATTTAACTTTATTGTCTATTACAGTATTAAAATTATAGATATCCTTTTTATTAAATTTAACAAGAGTTCTATTAGTATATTTAAACTAATTCATTTCTATACTTTTGCTCTCATAATTAATAATTATATTATTATTTAAAAAGGTATCAAGCTTTCTTTAGTCTTAGATTTTAATATCTTTCTTAAGACTACTATAAATATACTCTAAAGTAGTAGAATTATTAGCTCCTAGTAGTATATTAGTAATATAATATATTAAAATAACTAAATATTTACGTTTGCCAAGAGTAATATTAAATATAAATATTTCTTTATCATAAGTTTAAAGCTAATCTTATATGAGATAGATTTAAAGTATAAATACTAAAGTCTAAAGCTTGATTTTAACCTATATAAAGCCTTATTTAATAAATAAATAAAAGGCTGATTCTTATAGTTAGTATTATAAACTAAGCTTTTAAAGACTTTATTATAAATATAGCTAGTTAGTAATTTGATATATATTACATCAATGAATACAGTAATAATATTATATTAGACTAAAATCTTGATTATAATAAATAGATGTAATTAATATATATCTATAACCTTTAGGCCTATAGATAGTATTAAAGGTTTTCAAATAATTAATACTAAAATACTAATTAAAATCTTAAGTAATCTATCTAGCTTTATATATAGGATTATTAAGATCCTAATTGTTAAGCTTTATTTTATAAATATATCTATTTCTTAATATATTAATATTGTTCTTTCTGATAAAAGAAATATTAAGTAGTAGTATAATAGCCTCAACTTCTATAAATTTAACAAACTTAACTTCTTTATTTAAAGCTTAAATTTAGTTATTATTAAATTGAAAACTTATAGCTTTTGAAAAAGTAGTTATTTTGTCTAAAGTATTAACTAATAATATATACTTAGTTACATAAAAGCTACCATATGTATTAACAAATAAATCATTACTATACTTATACAAACTATAGTCAATGGAAAAACTAAAGAAGGATAACTTTTAATTATAAGGGGTATACTCTCTTTATATAAATACTATTTATAGTCCTTTTTGACTTCTAGACTTAAAGAAAGAATCTCTATAAATATAGTAGACTTTTTATTAAGGTTCTTAATACTATTTATAATCCTATTAGGATGAATTATAGAAATACTACTTAGTTCTTTATTAAGAGAAGGATATAAGTTATTATTACTATTATTAACTTTAATAAGAGGAAGAAAATAATTAGTATTCCTAGTAGAGTTGTAGACTCTACTAAATGTGATAATAATTAGATTTTAAGAAGAATTATTAGAATTAAATTAAATAATTTCTTTTACTAAGTTAATTCAATTTAGTAGTTCTAGTATTATTAAAAATAAATAACTGTTCTTTTTAATGAGCATTAAATTAGTTCTTAAGAGTATCTTTATTTCTAGACTAAAAAATATTGTAGGATTGAAAAGTCCAAATAATTAGGTATTATAACTATAGGTAATTATAGTACTTTTTTTACTTTTAAATTAAGCTTCTTAGAGTATTTATCCTTAACTTTATAGTAATAAATACTACTCCAAACCTTTATATTATTAATAAAAAGTTTCTATTTATTCTTTATGTTAGAGTTCTAGCTGTTGAGTTATTCATATTTATCCTAATAACCTATTTTAGGTAAATAAGGGCTTGAGTATTCTTTATTACTGTTATAACTCTATACTTTCTATTTATTGTAGAAAATTAATTATTTGACTTAGTATTATACTGCTTCAATTATTTATATTCTAAATTAATTAAATTATAATATTAGAATATTTAATAAATAGACTACTTAGTAGCCTGAGTGTAATGGAGCTGAAAGCTTTGTATAACGTAAGGTTAACCTTTCTGAAAATAAATTCTATTTAGATATGAATACTGCGAAGTTCCCTAGTTTTTATAAAATTAGACCTCCTTACTATTATTACTATTCATACTAATATTAATACTGTTTTTAGATATTATTCTGAATGATTTATCTTTTAATAATTGAGAGTTGTTGATTCTTCTTGACCTTTTACTAGTTACTTATTATTAGTTTAATGGGCTATAAGTCTAGCTTTATATTAACTTTCCTTTTATATTATATTTCTATTTATACTTGTTATTAATATTGATATTTCTATCTTTATTAATATTTATTTAGGTTATATTAGAGTCTATACTAATTAATTTTGAGTTTTCTACTATTTAGTTATCTATGTAAAACTTCTTTTAATTATTTCTATAACGCTCTATAACCTATGCTTTTTATATTTATTTTAACTAATTAATTAATTCTTCTCATTAATTAATTAATTTAATACTAGATGAATCTATAAGGAGATGATATTAGTTAGAATAATAGGCTTATTATTAGACTAGTAAAAGAGATAATTAAATAATAGAAGCTACAAATCTCTTATATAAATTAGCTTTTAGGTCTATTAAGACTTTTATAAATTAAACTCTTAGGTTTATTAAGACTTTTATAGATTATAATTTTGGGTCTATTATAACCTTTATAAATTAGAACTTTAGGTTTTTTTAGACGTTTATAAAAAGAGTGTTTCTTATAAGATTTGAATTTTAGATTACTATAAGTTATAGGTATATTGATTATTAATTAACTATTAAGATATACTATTATTAATCTTTTAGTTAATAATAGTTTATTCGAATTAGTTTTCAAGTATTTTAATCTTACTTTAGGATTTTAATTAATTCGTTATTAAATAATTATTTTATTTTCTTAAGTTGTTATTAAAGAATATGGGTGACTTTAAGTTATATTCTATTTTAAAGTTAAAAGAAACTTCGAATAAGAGTATCTAGTATATCTATATAAAAGCTTTACTTATTAACAAAGATATTGTTGTAGATTTGATAAATTTATTTCTTTCATTAATCCTAATAAGTATTATAAGGCTTTTATTTATATATAGTTAAATTATAAAGATAGTCTTTTAAGAATTATAAAGAATAATATTGATTTATCTTATATATTTAGTTATTTAAAAAGGTTCTTTAAGTTAATTAGCTTCTCTAATAAGCTTTTTATTTATAAAAAGATTTTTAATATTACTCTAAGTAATTGTAAGTCTATAGAAGAATATTTAAATAAGATTAAAGAACTTATTAATAACTTCTCTTATAAGAAAATTAAACTATTTAACTAAATTATTATTCCTTATATTTTGAATAGTCTAGATGAAAGTTATAAAAGTTTTATTATTTTTATTATTTAGATAGTTAGATCTAATAAGGATTATTATTATAGAATACTATAGAAAGCTTAAGATTCTAGTGGATTTTCATAAGTATTTCCTAATAGAAATTATGAGGATTTCCCTAGGATTTTCTATTAGAAATTACTTAGATTTCCTACTAGAAATTACTAAGATTTCCTATAGGATTTCTCTAGGATTTCTTATTAGATTTCCTAGAGAATTCCTAGTAAAAATATCTTAGAAATCTAAGTAGATTCGTTATAAAATAGAAGAATTATCAGCTTTTATATTATTATTTTACTAGTACTAAAGTATAATAATTCTTATAAATTAGATTCTTTAATTTTTAATTTATTCGATAAGTTTAGAAGGAAGATTTATACTTTTATAGTTAATTGTATAATTAAAAAGAATTTTAAAAATAAAATTATTAAGTAGTTCTTTCTTTAAAAGTATTAAGAAAGTCTAGAAGAAATAAAAAAGCATTTTGTGTACTTATTATGAAAGAACTAATTATACTAAAGAGAATTATTTCAATTTATATTTTAAAAAACCTCCTAATTAGATAATATTTAAGAGTCTTTTTAGACTTTCTAAGAAGAAAAAGGATAAAAAGAGTAAGACTAATAATTTAAATTCAGTTAATATTACTTTAGTATTAGTTAAAGAGATCTCTAGTAATATTACTAAAGATTTTATATAATTTAATAATAATAGTAAGGAAAAAGACAAAGAAGAAAGTATTAAGTTTAAAAATATAATTCTAATTTAACCTCTTCTTAAAAAAGGTATTATTGAAGAAACTTTAGGTATTTTAATTTCTGAAAAGGTTTAGTAAAATAGGAATTTTATTAAATAGTTTGAAATTATTTTATTCTTTATGAATATTAGAATTATTATTTATGAATATTAGAATTATTATTTATGAATATTAGAATTATTATTTACATAATGAAGGATTATATTCTTTGAATTAATAAAACTAAAACTCTTTTATTGATTAAGTAGAGAAATACTAAGGAGATTACTCTAAGTATAAATAATAATTTGAAAATATCTTAAATAATAATAAATATCTTTTACATAATATTTATTACATATTATAATTAGGTATTAATCTATTAAATCAGTTTAAACTTAACTCTATAGGAATATTATCTATCTTCTTTAATAAATTTATACTATGTAATATCAAATAGGATAAACTTTTACTTATCGGAATCAAGATTAATAACCTTTATAAGTTTAAATTTCCTATTTAACCTTAATATCTAGTTTTTTATACTAATAATTCTAATATTAATAACTTCAACATATAGTATAATAAAATAAGCTATCTTAATAATATTATAAAATTAATTAAAAATATAATAAATAATATTAATTATAAGTATTCTAAAAATAATAAACTATCTATTCATAAAACCTATCTTAAAAGCAAGTCTATTAATAAAGTTAAGAGAAGTTCAAATTCTTTTAAGAAGTTTGAATATTTTAATTATATTAATTTAAACTTATAAAATTTATCTTATTAGAAATCTTTAATTATTTTGAATATTATATCTTATTTAGAGATAAATATAATAGATTTATCTTAAGAAAAGTATTAAAATCTAAAAGTTCTAAAGAAGTTACTTCAGCTTTTAAAAAGTTTATTAATATAATTAACAATAGTAATAGTAACAAGAGAATTAAAAGAATTAATATAAATAGTAGTCTTAAGTTCTCTAATAATATATCAAGCTAGATTTATATTAAGTAATAGGATCTCTCAATAGGTATATACTATACTATATAACTATTCAAACTTAACTTTCTCTTTATTTAACTATAACTCTATATTTATATTTAAACCTTTTATTACTAGAATATTTATTATTCTAATAACTAAAACTAATATATAAAAGTTCTAATAGCCTCCTAATACCCCCTTTCTCTATAATAATTTAATATAATTCCCCTTTTTAAAAATCCTATCCTTAGGATCTAATTATTAAAATACTAATATAAAGTAGTAATATCTTATTCTCTTTTTAATATCCTTCTTTAATTAAAGCCTAAGTATTCCTTCTAAGTTCTATATTTCAACCTCTTAATATTAAATCTTAAGTAATATTAACCTTTTAAAATATATTCTAATTATAATTATATTCTAATTAATCTAAAACTCTTATATAAAATAACTAATCTTCTTTAACTATAGAAATATTAAAAAAACTTCTTCCTTACTTTTAACTATAGGGACTTTATATTTACTATAATTATAATATTCTAACTCTTATAGAAATTATATCAAGCTTCTTTTAATAGTAACTTATAAATCTCATATTCCTATTTATTCTATAGAATACTATTTCTACTAGTTAAACTAAAGTAATATATACTTTATAATTCTTCTAGCTTTAGAAACTAATATTATTCTTTTTACTATTCTTATTATCCCCCCTAGTAACTTATAGGTAACTTCTTTATTATTAATTTTACTATTTTCTACTCTAAAGAAACTCTTAACTATTTTTAATTAAAAAAAGCTTTTTTTAGTATTTAAACTTCTGATTTTATATATAGGTCGCTCTTATGTTCTCTTTTATTAATAACTTTATTTCTAAATTATTAAAAGAAGAATAATAATAATATAATATCTATTCCTACTACTCCTATTATTCCTATTACTCCTACTCTTATTCTATTACTACTTCTTCCTCCTATTCTTATTCCTACTTAGAAAAATACTACTACTTTAAGGAAGGGAGCTATTAAGTTATTATATACCCCCTACGCCTTTCTAATTAATAATAAGAATAATAGTAATAACTTTATATATTTTATTTCTTACTACTACTACTTCTACTTTATAGCTATTTAGAAGCTAACTAGCTATATCCTATTATTCTCCTTCTATTATAAAACTACTAATATATTCTTACTACTTCTTTTTTTTCTACTAATTATTTTAAATACTAATAATAAGTATTCTTATTATACTACTATATATAGTAAGGAGTATATTTTAACATACCCCTATCCTTCTTCTTATAAACTACTCCTATAGCTATAAAATATATTTTAATATTTCTTTAAACTATTCATACTACTATTCCTATAGCTTTCACTTTAAATTATCTTTTTAATAATTTTATATTTAAAATTAACTTCCTCTATACTATTTATAATATTAAAATAGGATATTTATATTATTATCCCTAATACTCCCCTATTAATTATTAGTATAAGAAGATCTTAAGAAGGTTTAAATTACCACTTATAAAACCCTTTAGGCTAAAGCTTCTTATATTAATAAGTCTAATATTAAATATAAAACTAAAGATAAAGAAGTAGAATAACTAACCTATAAGTATTAGCTTATAGCTATTAAAGCTATAACTACTACTACTTTATAATATAACTACTTCTTAAAGAAAAATATAAAAGCTACTATTACTTTCTAATAGGCTTAAGAAGTATAAACTTATACTATTAAAATACAAATTACTACTCTTATAAACCTCTAAATTATCTTTCTAGAATAATCTTCAACTTATTCTTATATTATAAGTATTCTTTTATTCTTCTAGTACTTCTCTAATTACCTCCTACTTATAAATATTATTCTTTTAATATACTAATATTCTTAATTCATATACCCTAACCCCTAAAGCTTCTAAATAACTTAATAATAATAATAATAATAATAATAAGGAAAATAGTAGAAATAGAAATAGTAATAATAAGGAAAATAATAATAATAATACTAAATAATCTAATACCCTTTTAATCCCCTCTTAATATCTTATATATTTCTTCCCTTTAGAAATTAATTATTACTTTTAGGCTTTTACTATATTCTTTCTTTAGCTTTTAGGTTAATATAAGCTTCCTAGACCTATTTTACTAATAATCTAAATATACTACTTTTCTTATAACTTACTAATAATCCCTAAGAAACCTTCTTTATATTCTAACTTTAATTCTAATAATATATTCTACTAAAATCCCTATAAATTCTCTTCTATTTTATATTCTTTCTATTCAATTAAATACTAATAGTTTCTTTATAGTTTTTTATAATCTACTATATATATAACTTGATATATATTATCTCTTAAGTTTTTAATAGGAACTATTTAGAATACTAGTAAATTACTTCTATATTTTTCTAATTATAATAAACAGAAAGTATTATAAATCTTATAGTTCTTATCAAAATTAAATTTAAATATTTAACACTTATTAATTACTTATATTATTCTAAATAGTCTTAAGTATTTATTAAATAGGTTTTTAACTAGTTACTTTTATTAAATATTTTTTAATAGATAGTAATATATAATTACTAACTTTAAAGTCTAACTACTTCTTTTTCTTATTATACTACCTAATATATTTTTTATTTACTTCTTCTAATAAGACCTTTAGCTACTATTAATATAACTAGAAATATCTTACTTTTTCTTCTATTATAGGGACTACTTTAGATTTAACGCTTTCTAGAGAACTATTATAAAATCTCTTTAATAAGTATTTTATTAAGATATCTATTAGTATAACTCTAGTAATACTATAGACTAAAGTATTATAAATATATTTAGTTATAAGTAATGATTTTATGTAATTATTCTAGTTAAAATTAACTACTACTTTTAAGAAGTATTCTATATTCTAATTTTACCATTCTATTTACTTATCAGTTTGTAGATAGTAAGCTATACTTAGTTTCCTTTCAATAGCTAGTAAGTAAGTAATAAAAATTTAAAATCTACTAATAAATAGTAAACTTCTATTAGATATAATAATTTAAAGACCTTTATAGTTAAAAAAGATATTATTTATTAAGAAGATTACTAACTTATCTACTATTAGGAATTCTCTGATTAATAAGTAGAATATATATTCTATTAATTACTTAATAACTACTAATATATTAGTATAAAGTTTTCCTAGAAATCTAATTAACTTAAATAATCTAATAATACAATTTATATTAATATATTACTATAAGCTAATAAGTATTAGCAGAAATACTAATTTAATATATATAAAGTAGTATTAAAGTTCTAATTACTAATATATTATATACTTTAATATATATTCTATAATATCATTTCTTATAAACTTTTATTAATATATCTATTTTAACTTCTTAAGTATTTTAATAATACTTAAATATCCCCCTAAGAATTTATTATAAAAAGCTATTAAATCCCTACTTAACGTAGTAGTTTAACGTCTAGCTGGCTGTTACTATTATAGTAAGAACAATAGGTTCGAATCCTATAGTAGGCAACTGCGACTAGTAGGTATATACTTTCTAATTATATAAACTAAATGTAGTAACTACTACTAGCTATTAGCTACTACTATTAGCTATTTTTAGCTAGTAACTATTAATAACTAGTAATAAGTATTACTAGCTAGCTAGTATTAGTATTATATAATTATAATCCTTTAAAGAAGTAATTATAATAGATATAAGCCTATATCTTCTTTTTATAATATACCTCTTATATTAATTAGTAATTGTATTACCTAACCGTATTATTACTACTTAAAGTTTCCTCTATTTAAATAGTTCTTCAGCTTTAGTATTATCTATAGGGTTTATAAGGTAAGAACTCACTACTAGGTATAGCTTCTTTTAAAAAGTCCCGAGAGGTATATAACTTTAGATAGATCAAAAACCTTTAATATAACTACTAATAAAAAGCTATTAACAAGTTAACTTAGAATTAATATCTATTTAGAATAACTAGTTTACTTTAAAACCTTATCCCTCCTTCTTTATCAATAAACTAGCTATTATTCTTTTAATATAACCCTTCTTTTCTCTTAATTATAGTTTCTTTTTATACTTATTAAATCTCTTCTTCTAATATTCCCTCTAGTTTCTCTAGAATAATATCTTCTAGGTTTACTATTAACTTTTAATTCTAGAAAGATACTACTATTATTCTAGTTAAAAACTAACTTAAGAAGTTTTCTAAAAGAATATTTCTAACTCTTTAGATTTTTCTTTTTAGAAGTTAATAATCTAGTTATTTTAATAAACTATCTATTAAGTTATATTTCTCTAGCTAATAGTTAATAACATAATTAAATAATAATATATTTTGAAGAAATCTTATCTAATAGTTATTAAGTTAGAATTTTATTACTATATATTAATAGCTTAAGAAATTAGTAGTAAAAGTAACTTTATGCTATAAATATAAAAGGTAATACTTCTATATAAATACTATTTTATAAATAACTAGTAGTTTAATTTCTAATATATTATATTTTAATTCTATTTTCTTTTACTTTTATAAGAAGTAAACTAGTAGTTATTATTATCCTTCTTCTAATTAGATAATTATTATTCTTATAGTAAAATTAGAAATATCTATTTCTATATAAATTAGAAAAGCTAAATTAAAGTATTATAGAATAATTATTTAAGTAAATTTATCCTATAGATTTTTAAAAGTCTTAATTATTCTAAAGGTTATTATATCTTTTGTTTTTATTTATTTAATTAGTTAATTAGTAAGTCTAATATATATTTTAGACTAATTTTAAATAAATCTCCTATAGAACTCTCTAAACCTTAAGAAGATCTAAATCTCTCTAATACTCATAAGTAGTAATTATTTTTTAATTACTAATATTCTTTCTTTTTCTATAGTAATACTTTTAGGGGAAATAATAAAACCTAAGAACATAATTCTTTATATATAAAACTAATATATTTCATAACTAATATAAAACCTTATAATTAATAACTAGCTTAATACTTCTTTTACTATTTCTATATAATCCTCTTTAGTTTTAATAAATATTAAGATATTATCTAAATAGATAATATAAGTAATATTTATAAAGCTTACTAAAGTATTATTAATATATTTAGAAGGTTACTAAAATATTAATTAAACTAAATAGTATTATATAATACTTAAAATATTTATATTAAATCTAAAATACTACTTTCTATTTATCTTCTAATTAGATATAAACCTAGTAATATATATCTTTTAGATCTAATTTAATAAATTATAAAGTTGTTTCTAAATAATTTAAAATTGTATTAATAAATAGTAGTAGTATATAGTTCTTACTAGTAATATTATTTAAACTTCTATAATCTATATATAATTTTAACTTACCTCTTTTTTTTAAAGAAATAGGATTAGTATTTCTATAAGACTCTTTAATATTATAATCTATTTTTCTTTAAAACTTAATATAAAATATTAATATAATTCTTCTAACTCTTTTTCTATAAAAAGATAGATAGAGCTTTATAAAAGCTTCTTACTTTCTTCTGATTCTATTATATATATATAAATACTTTCTTCTATAGGGATACTAGTTTTCTTTATATTGAAAATATAAACTTATTCTTAATATTCTAATAGTAATTAATCAAAATTAACTTTTCTTTATTTAAATCTCCTATAAGTTATTATTAAATAGCTTACTATTCCCCCTCTATTAATATTTATATAGCTAAGATTACTAATATATATTTACATTACTTCTTAGCCTTATTAATTACTTTAACTTTATATATTAATTTAAAATTAGTAATAACTAAAAGATAAACTTAATCTAAAGTTTTCTATTTTAAATTAAAATTTATTTTTCTTCCCTAAGAGAACTTTAGAATTATATTATACTTACTAATATTACTTATTTAGAATATATAAGACTTTATTTATATTATATTAAAACTATCTATAATCTTTATAATTATAGCATATATCTTATACTTAAATACTATTTTTCTCTAGAAACTTAATATCTTTAGTCTTAAGCTAATTTCTATAAGTTTAGGATTATATAGTATTTTCTAGTTTAAAATATTCTTATTAACGTCTAAATTAATAAATATATTTCCCTTCTTCTAACTTTTCTCTATATAGATTAATATTTCAACTTTAAAGTATTAGTAAGACTTTAGATCTTATAAGATATAAATACTATCAGCTCTTATCTTGAAAATATAATAAAACCTTCTAATATACTTAAGCTTTTTATAAATATAATAAATATCCTTATTATATTAATATAATATATAACTTATCTTTTTATACTTATAATACTTAAATAACTTTTAGAAAGTAGCTATTTAAAGCTATAAGATTCCTTCTTATTTAATCTCAAGTGAAGGAGTAACTATAAGGAATAGTTTTTTTAACTAGCTTTCCCTATTTATCTCTTAAGTTAAAATAACTATTTATATAACTAATAGTTTATAGTTTTTTTACTTTAGTATTCTAAAGATAGATTCTATTAGAATAAACCTACCTAAAGATTACTTAACTATTTCTACCTTTTTAATTATATAATTTAATTCTTAATATATAGTTAATAGATTTCTATTTATAATTATATATTTCAACTTAAGTAATAAGTAGTCAATAATATTAATAACTTAAAGCTTCTCTAGTTAAATATTAGAATATTCTACTTTAAAGGACTTATATATATTAATAAACTATTAGTAAGATTATCTAACTGTTTAGTAAATTATATCTAATTAAATTATTATTATAATAATTTAGATATTATTATTATTTATACTAAACCTTAGTTACTCTTCTATTGCTATTTAAATAACCTACTTAATACTATTATTATAAGTAATAGTAATTTATTTAATCTACTAATAAGACATAATACCCTCTAGATATAAACTTATATACTAGACTTTATCTTTATCTATAGTAAAATTATCTTCTATTAAATTAAATTATCCTTATAGTTTGAATAGGAAGGTATTAAGATCTAATTAGTTACCCTTTTAATATTTTATAAGAACTAACTATTTAATTAAAAAGTTTCCCCTTTATTTCTTAGGATTAGATATAGGAATAAAAAACTTTCTAATACTCCCTTCTTCTAAACTATTTCTCCTATATAATACTATTAACCTCTCTAACTTCTATTTATTCTTTAACGTCTTTGCTTCTTTTTTAATTAATTAATCTAAATTAGTTTTAAAAAAGTTATTATTATTCTAAAAAGTTAGCTATTCCCCTAGTTTATTAATACTACTACTAGTAGCTATAGGAGTTAGTTTTCCTATTAAGTTAAACTTAGACTTCTAAATTACTTAAATAATAGGTTTCTAATATAGTACTATTATAATCCTACTAGTTAGTATATTTAAAAATAAGTAGAAGTTTAAATATATTAAATTAGATTTATATTAAGTAATAGGATCTCTTAATAGGTATATATTATACTATGTAATTATTCGGATTTAGCCTTCCCCTTATTTAACTATAGCTTTATACTTATATTTAAATTTTATATTACTATAATATCTATTGTTCCAATAGCTGAGCCAGCATATAGGGGCCTTAGTAGCCCCCTAGTACCCCCCTTCTCTATAGTAGCCTAATATAATAGAGTAAAAGTTATCTATCTTAGAAATAGTATTATTTATCATATGAAATTACTTTATATTTATAAGTCTCATAGTTCAATTGAAAAGATTAAAAAAGCTATAATTAATAAGGTTAGGATCTCTTTCTATAATTTTAATTTACTTTTCTACCTTCAGAAGATAATTATATTAGCTTCTGTTTATATTTATAATAAAATACCTTATTCTTCTATTAAGTTTAAGACTCTATATAAGCTAAAAAATAAAAAGAAACTTTTTATTAGTAATATAAAGATTTGGAGTAATATTTATTACTATACAATTAAGAATATACATTCGAAGAAGTTAAATTGAAAAGTAGAAAAAAGGTATTATAATTACTTTTAGCTACAATAGCTATTTAGTTTAAGACTTTCAAGCTTATAATACTATTTAGTCTAGAGATATAAATATTCTTGAAAATTAATTTAATTCTTAATAAAAAGAAGACTTATCTATTTTTAATAATACTATTACTACTAAGTCTAATCAACTTAATAGAGATAATAAGTCTAATTAACTTAATTCTAATACTTCTTCTTAGAATCTAGTTATTTTTAAGTCTAATAGAATTTATAATTCTACTGAATATATTAGTTATTGTTTTCTTCCTAATAAAGTTAATAATAATAATAGTAACTTAGATATTTTTCCTAATGAAAAACTAAGTAATCTATTTATAATTTATCGTAATAGAATTATAGATTTAAAGAACTTTAGAAAGAAAATCTATTATATCTATAGAAATTCCTTCTTGAAGTCTAGAAGGTAAAAAAGATTATTAATAGTATTTATATAAAAATAATATATTCTTTATAATTAAGAATTATCTATTTTTAGTCTTTTATACTAATTATAACTAATATAATTAATATAATAACTTAGTTATTAATAAATATAGTAAGTTTCATACTACTAAATATATATTATTACTTACTACTTTAGACAAACTAATTACTTTTTTAAAAGCTATAGATTCTCATTTAAATAATAATTAGATTTAAATTATAAATAAAAAAGTGAAATATATAGAATCTATAGAAATTTAGACTATTATACTTCTACTTAATTTATCTCTTATTAAAAAGAATAACATTAATACATTAAGAAGTAGATAGATTTATGAAATAAAACCTAATAAATAGAATCTTAATAATCCTATATATAAAGCTAGATAGATTACTTAAGGTTTTAATGCGTATTTTAATATTAATTATTTAGAAACAATCAGTATTACTTATAAGCCTAAAGGTTATGGATAAATATTAATTATATCTATCTATTATAACTAGATTTTAATTTAATATAATATTACTATTATATTTACTCATATACAAATAAATAACAAGATATATATTAAGTTATTTACTAGCTATACTTATATTACAGATTCTAAAAGTTTAATTTATAATACTAAGTATAAGAATCAGCCTTTGATTTATTTATTAATAAAGCTGTTTATAAGTTAATATAAAGCCTAAGATTATAGTCTTTACACTTTAAATCTATTTTATATGAAATTAATTTTAAAATATCTCCTTGTAATAAAAGAATACTTATACTTAATATTACTCTTAATAAAAATAAATATCTAACTATTTTAATATATTATATTAACAATATACTATTAAGAACTAATAATTCTACTACTCTAGAATATATTTATAGTAATCTTAAAAAGAACATAAAAATCTAAGAAAGTTTAATACCTTTTTAAATAATAATTAATTATTAACTATAAGAATAAGAATACTAAAGTAAATTCACTTAAATATACTATTAAAATTCTTATTAAATGTAATAAAA
>QAPG01000767.1:0-15106 GCA_004366825.1 Colletotrichum spinosum
ACTTTATAAAATTTATAATACTTATATAACTGCTTTAATATTATAATATTAATTATAAGATATTTTTCCTTAGTAGTACTAATCTTTTTTAAAATACTCATAAAATAAGTATAAGTTAATATATATAATAATTAGGATTTTAGAGAATTTTTAATATTAGAAGATCTTCTTAAGTAATATAATAATAGTATAAGTAAAATCTATACTAACTTCTATAGTATAAATCTCTAAAATAGATATACTCTTAGTAATTTTTTTATTTTTAATAGAATAATAATATATGAAGTTACTATAGAAGTTAAATTAATTATTACTAGTAGTAGTTTCTTAGCTTAAGATTATTATAAATCCTAATTAAATTAAGAAGTTAGTATGATTAGTAAATAAATTATTAATAAAAATATAAAAATATATTTTAGAGAAGTTCAATAGTATAAAGTTTAAATTATAATTAAAATATTTAATTTACTACTTAAGGTATTTATTAAGTATAATAGTATTATCACTTAAAGGTTATAATTCTTATACTATATAAGAGAAGTTAAATAGTACTTCAAGTTAATATATTAAGACAAAGTATATTCTATATATATATTACTTAATATATATCTTCTTAAGCGTTTTAGGTGTTATATATATATATTAATAAGAGTAAGTTTTTACTCTTAGTATATTCCATATAAATAGAAAGTATTATTATTAAGGAATAAGATATTTCTATTAAATACTAATAGTATTATCTTCAAGAGGACTATTTTGAGTTTTGTTTTAAATAAGGCTTTTTAATACTTCGAAGCTCCTACTAGTATATCAAGCTACAGCTCTCTAATTATCATAAGGCTTATACTAATAAGTTCGCATACCTAGTTATTACTCTATTACCTATTAGCTCCTACTTCTAAGTTAAAGCTAATATTATATATAAGTAGGAAGTAAAATCTAGTATATATTATATATAACTAAATATAGCTATATATACTACGCGAAACTTTATTTCAAATAGTTAAAATAGGGCGAAACCTATAGAAATAATACTAATATCTAAAGTTTAATTAGTATAAACTCTACTTCTAAAATATATTATTCCTAATATACCCCCTAGCCTCAAGGATTCTACTTATAAATTAGTCTTTTTAAACAATACTAATTAAACTTTCTATTTATATTGTATAAAAAGCTTTTTTCGTGATTTTATTATTCTTTTTAAACTTCTATTTGTATAATAAGAAGAATAGTTATATTTGTAACATATTTAGATACTTCTTATTAATTAAAAAATACTTCGAATATTTATAAGTTTTTTCTTTAATTCTATTATTATTATAATTTAAGATTTATGAATCCTAAGTAATAGTGAAAGGTTTATTAAGACTTTTGAATCTTAGAAATAGCTTTTGAAATTCCTCTTCTTATTATAACTTTGAATAGTTTAATTAATCTATTATATTAATTTAAATAATTAAAGTATTAAATTAGTAATTCTACAGAGACTTTATAAAACTATTAATTACAAGGTTTTCTAAAACTATATATTCAATCCTAAAGTATTTCTATATAATTCCTTATTATACCTAATAGTTCTTAATATCTATATATTATAGCTTTATATATTATTATATTATTGTAATAGTTATAAAGTATATTATTTACTTATTTCTATATTAGATTTCAATAGTAGGATAAGATTTACATATTTTACTTCTATTAAATATATTAATTATAAAGTCTATTTAAAGTATAGTAATAAAGTAGTTAGTAAAAGTAATTTCTTAAGTAGCTAAAGATAATACTAAAAGCTTTACTTTAGTTATTAAAATAGTAATAATATTTTACTTTTAAACTTATTATACTATTGGACTTCTAAAGAGATATATAGTACATTTAAGGATTTCTTTAATTATTACTATTATTTATAAAACTAGTATTTATAATTGTTATAACACTATTAAATACATTACTAGCTTTATAGTTAGATTAAAAGTAAAAGCTTTTTATCTTATTGAAATACTATACTATTTATTTAACCCTTATATAGTAATTATCCAAAGAGTTTTAATTAAGCTTTAATGATTAGCTTATTATATAAGTTGTATCGAATCTTTTTATAATTATGGTATAATCAATAAAACTAATCTCTTACTAATAATATTCAATTTCTATATAAAAAGTTCAATTATATTATAATAAAGATTCCTTAGTTTTTAAAGGAATATTAAAATATTTAATATACTATATATACTTTATAAGATACTTCAAAGACCTTTTAATATATACTGCTTATAAGAATTATAACTATCATTCTACTGAATCTTAAATAGTTTCAAAATTAAGAAACTACTATGAGTCTTTACTTTTTGAAGATAATATTTCTTTTCAAAATCTATTAATAATATAAGTATTTTAAATATGTCTTCTAAGGGAAAAAAATATATAATTATTAACATAAACGAAGAAGATAATATATATGTTAGATTAGTAATATAGCTTTCTTATAGTAAGTTTAAAGCTAAAGTATTTAAAATCTGCTTTTAAGTAGTATTATTAGGAGAGAAAAGACTTCTAAAAACTATAAAATATATTATTAGAATAGTAGATTTTATTTAATATTTAGTAACTAAATATTATCTCTATATAAATAATCTTATTAAATATAATTCTTATAAAAGTATTAATTATATTATATTAAAATAACTTAAAATTAAGATAATATAATAAACAAATAATACGATATATAGTGTAGATATAGGTTACTAAAAATATAGTCTATTCAAACTAGAGTAAAACGCTTAAATACATATAAATAGAGTAGTTAAGCCTTATATCAACTAGTATAACTATATAGTAGCCTTAGCACTATACTTATTCTTATATACCCCCCTAGTAGTAGAGCTACTAGAAGTACTTTCAAATCCTAAATAATATATTATTATAAATAAAATAGGGTAAATAGTATTCTAAAATAATGTTTTAAATATTTAAATGTAAGAAATTATTTATTTTAATAAACTTATTATAATCTATTGTATATCTAACTATTCCTATAGATATTAAGAGGAGTACTTAGCTAGCTCTTTCTAAAATTAATAATTATCTCTTATTTTAATATATTAAAATAATCTACTTATTATTTTTTATTACTATTCTCTTTCTCCTTATCTACATTAATATTTTTAATAGTCGCCTTCTTATACTTATAGGTAGTATATTTATCAATATAAATTCTATATATTAAATTTTAAATATTATAATATATATTGATTATTACTAATATTCTAACTATAAGATAAACCTATTAAGATCAAAAAAGAAGCTATTAAGACTAAAGCTTTATATAGTATTAAAGTTACTTTATTAATACGTTTTAATCTAACTTCTCTATTAAATAAACCTACTCTAAGTTTCGCCTAATTTATCGATAAACTTAAAAGGATACTTCTTAACCCTAACTTAGAAAATAGTAGAAACTTAGACTTTAAAGTTATATTAGCTATTTTCCGTCTTTAGTTAAGTATTAATAATGAAGATTCTTAGATTCAAAATACCTTTTTTTACTCTGTTTAAAAAACCTACTTGATGTAATATTGTTTAATTCCTTTTATTTCTCATAACCTTATTAAGAGTTACTTTTGTCTTCTTATTCTCCTTATTATTGATATTTTTATTAACCTTAGTACTTTTGTTTATAGTTAGTCTATTATTAAAGTTTAAATACAAATTGCTAATATTAATAATTCTTATCTATCTCCTTCTAATTTAAATAATAAATAGTAATATAAAACCAAAGTATTATATCTTAAAATCTTTATTTGTTTCTATTTTACTAAATTCTCTAATCTTTAAAAATACTTATTGCTATTTCTAGTATCTAAAACTTTTAAAATAATTAAAGTTAAATAATTCTTTTAAAAAACTAATTATTACTTTAAAAGGATCTACTACTTTTCGTAATTTAAAATATCTTTATAGTTATCTTAGAGAAATTCCTATTTTTAAACTACTTTCTAAAAATAAAGAAGATAATTTAATTGGTAACTTTATAGTCAGAAATTAAGAAGAAGAACTTAAATCTATGATAAATAAAGAAGACAATAATAAAAATAATATTAGTAAACTATTTAAACTTCCTAAGAAGTCTATTAAGATAGTACTAAAGTCTATAAAGAAGTCTATCTAAATTAGAAATTAAAAGACTTCATCTAAGATAAATAACCTTAAGTATTAATTTAAGAATACTAAATACTGACTAGTTAAGCTAAATAAGAAATCTAATATCTTTAAAAAAACTCTCACAAAATTTACCCTTTTTCAAAAACGTAGTTTAAATAAGACTATTAAAAAGTATAAAGATTATTTTCTTTATATAGAAATACTTAGTAATACTTAGCTCATTTAAGTTATTCTCTATATTATTTATTATTTAAATCTTATTCTTTCTTATAGAAATTATTTTTATATTATTAATATTAGAAGCAAAGATTTACTTCTTGTTTATTATTATTAATATAAGTCTAAGTTTAGAAGATATTATATTCTAGTTTCCAATAAAACCTATAAAATATTTAAGAAGTATCTTAATACTCTTTAGATTATAGATAATAATAAAGTAAGTAATTTAGTTTAAAATTGAAATCTTAGTTTTAAATCTAACTTTATATAGTTATAAGATAAGAAAGTTAGTAATATAAAAAAGCTGTTCTAAGTTATATTTTATCCTTAATAATAAAAAGAACTTAAATTAGCTTTCCTTAACAATAAAAATATTTCTAATTTTATTATTAGAATTCTAGTTATTATATAACTTATTATTATTTAACTATTTCGAATTTGACTATTTATCTAGTTACTTACTATTAGTTATACTCTTAGGCTTTTAATAGTTTTAACTAAGTCTCTTATTATTTAAACTTTTATATTTAAGCTAGTTATTAGAAAATCTAGAAATTAGAATTTTAGACTTTAGGTAATTCGTAGTATTTTTAGAAGTTAGAATCTTAGCTTTAATATTCTAATAACTAGTTTTAATAAGTTCCTCCTATTTTTTAAATAGGCTTTAATATTAATTCCCTCTTTTAGAAGATATAACTAATTGTTTATATTTTCCTCAATTAATTTTCACATACTAATTACTACTTCTTATATATCTATTTACAATTCTAAATTTAAATAGTCTATTTTAAATTAGATATAAATTTAAATAGAATGCTTTATTTTTTATTAATAACTTAAGAAATTCTACTACATCCTAACTTCTTATATAAATATAATTAAATCTTTTAATTAAATAGTTAAACTATAGAAATTTAAATTACTTATATATATTATTTAAATTATTAGGAGTAATTCTAAAAAGCCTATTAGCTTATTTCAGCTAGTCTTAAGAATATTACTTATAGATCTATTAAATTAAAAAGTATCTTAAATTATTCAAACTTTATTTAAATAAAGTTTTATATAAGTCTATCTATTAATATTTTATCTATAGGTATATAAACTATTCCAAAATCCCCTTTTAAATATTCTTAATATAGTTATATTTATTAAATATCTATATATTAAACCTTAATTAATAGATACTTATTATTGAAAATTACTAACTTAATTATTTAATACTTATTATAATGAATTCTCTAAATATCTCTAAAATCAAACTTCATATTTCAAAATAGCCTTTTTAATATTATAGCTTCTTTTGAAATATATTTAAAACTAAGAACTTCTACCTTAATTATTAATATTATGATAACGCTTTATTAAATAGCCTTCTATTAGATTAATCTTCTAAATAAAACAATAATATAATTATAATTCAATCTTTAAATTCCTTTATAGTCTCTAAAAGAAATATTTCTAATAATTAGGAATATTTAATATATTTCATTAATACTTCCTAAACTTCTAAATTATAATACTAAAAGTCTTATCTTATAGAAATACTGAATTATATAGTTAACTATATTTTAATAAACTTCAAAAAGGTTAATATAATATCTTCAAAGTTAGAAATATATAAATAAGATATCTAGTCGTATTATAATTAAAACATAAAGAATTAAATTAACATCTATCTAATAGATATAAATCTCTTTTAAAATAACTTAACTAGAATTTATAATAAAGAATACTACTAGAAGTAATATTATTAGAATTACTCCATATTTAAAATAAGAATATTCTGTAATTTTAATAATATATATATTTTAAATTAAGTAAACTTTTTAATACTTATAATCTCTCATAATTCAACTCCTAAGAAATATATAATAAGACTTTATTCTTTAGATTTATAAATATATTTTATACTTTTAATAATTCTAAAAATAGCTTTTCTAGCTATCTTATAATATAAGAAAAGAATATTATCTATATAAAACAAAATATAAATACTTAAACTCTTATTTTTAAATAGATAAAACTCCTCTAAATATAACTAAAAACTTAATAGTCTTAATATAATATAAAAAGCTTTATATTAAAAGAAGATATATCTTCAAATCTCTAAAAGACTTATTTAAATTCTATATAATATCTTATTACCTTAAATCTATCTAATAATTTAATTATTATTAGAAGTCTATTAAAGTTTCTTATAGTATTTAGAAATATATTAACAATATCAAACTATAAGACTTTAAAGTCTACTTATATTATAATTATTATAGCTATTTGAAAGGTTTAAATAGCTAGTATTACTATATATATAATTTATAATATATTAACTAGTTATATATCTCTCTATATATAAATCCTTATTTTATATTATTTTAAAAAACTATCTATATTTATCTTATTAATAAAAACGTACTTAAGAAAAAAGAATTTAGTCTTAATATCTTAATAATCTATTTCTTACTAAATATCTTTCTCCTTTAGCTTTATAATTTTAGCTCTTATTATTTTAATAAAGGATTTTTATAACAACTCTAGAAAGTTACTAATATCTTTCTAAATCTTTAGTAATATAACTAATTAAACAAAATATATTGAAATCTTCATAAAAGGATTTTTGTTCTCTAATATTATATTTTAAATAGTAGAAAATATAATTAAAAAGTTAAAACTAGTTTTATCTAATCCTTATTACTAATTAGATAAATAAGTATTAGTAAAACTATCCTATTTATGTTCTTAAAGATATAAAATACTACTATTATATTTCTGAAAGATATTATATAACTATTAATATTAATCTCTAATTTAAATTATTATTATTATTTATTCCTATATAGTTAATTAGATTCCTAAATAGTTAGATCTAATCTAATTTATTAAAATTTAGAATTATATTTTAGTCTTCCCTAAGTTAGTTAAATAACAGACTTAAAATAATTACCTCTTTATTTAGTTATAATAAGTATCCCCTTTTAACTAATTAGATTTCTTATTTTAAATATACTATTTAATCTTCTAATTATTAATATATTTCTCAAATTCTAATTTTCACCTAGAATTATTCTATCTGATTAAAATTAATTAGAAGCTTAGACTTATCCTATTAGTTTAAATACTAGTTTAAATATAATTAAACTTTTCTTCTTAATCTTTAAAACTAATTCTNAAATTCTAATTTTCACCTAGAATTATTCTATCTGATTAAAATTAATTAGAAGCTTAGACTTATCCTATTAGTTTAAATACTAGTTTAAATATAATTAAACTTTTCTTCTTAATCTTTAAAACTAATTCTAGACTTAGTTTAATATCTTAAACTACTTTTAGTATTAATAAGCTAACTAGTAGAAGAAAAAGCTTTCCATTAAGTATTCTTACTATTTTAAAATCTTTAAATATTCTAAACATAAAGTTATCATATTCTTTAATAATTATCTCAACTAGTAATTTTATAACTCTTTTTATAAATAGTTTATATAAGTCTTATTTTAAGTAAACTCTTATCTTATCAAATTTAATATTTCAAATAATAATAGCTTTTTAAAGAATAGAGCTTTAGATCCTATAGAAACTATAAATATTAAAAATATAGCTTATTAAATATCTAATATATCCCCTTAATTTAATTTTAAATAATTTCTTCAAAATAATAATAGCTTTTTAAAGAATAGAGCTTTAGATCCTATAGAAACTATAAATATTAAAAATATAGCTTATTAAATATCTAATATATCCCCTTAATTTAATTTTAAATAATTTCTTCACAACATCCTATTTATAATATTTCTTAAGTAGATATACTTTATATCTATAAATGTAAATCTATCCTTAGTAAAATCATAATTCTTATTAAGAATTCAGAATATACTCTAATACCTACTAATAAAAATGCTATTTAAACTAAACTTCTTTAATTTGATATTGTAATTTCTAATTCTTTTAAATATTTAGAAATATCTTATATAATATCGCTACTACTTAAATTAACTCTACTTATAATTTAAATAATAATTTAATAATTCTTTATATTTTAATTTCTTAAGTAATTAGTTTTTTTATGTCAACTCACTTATTCTAACTAACTCTTTAGTAGAAAAAAGAAATAGTTTATGATTAATTCTTTATTCTATTACTTATTTTTAGTAATTAGTTTTTCTATCAATTATTATAACTATTCTTTAAATATCTTATTAAATCTTATAAATTAAAAACCCTCTTTACTTTTTAGTTTATTTTCCAAATACTATTATAACTTAAGAGATTGAATTATAAGTTTTATTAAATAATATGAAAATAAAAAGTAAGCCTAAAAATTCGTCTTTAATAATATATTCTTAGAAGCTGCCTATATAAACCTCAGGAAAATTAAATAAATCCTAAGTAATATAGTAAAATAAGTGAACTAAATATAACTCTAAAGTTTGTCTAGAGATTACTTATTAAGAGTAAATTTCTATATAATAAAAATAGTCTGATTACTTTAGTTTTATAGTTTTTACCTTTTAAATATTAAAGATTAAATATTTAGAAATATTCTTTCTAAAATATTGTATTTAAAAATAGTATACATAGGTGTTATTAGATTTAATATTTCGAAAGGCTATCTTAAAGTAAGATTGAGAAAATAATAAATTTAGATATTCTAAGATAATACTTAAACTACTTAAATAGATTATAAGATAATTTAAAACTAATTTATATTTAAGGAATATAAAGTTATACCTTTTGAATAATTATTTCATAATGATAGATTAGTTAATTAGGCTAAATCTAAAAATATAATTAAAACTTATATATTAGATTTTAGTCTTATTGCGGAGTAAAGCTTCTAAAAGAATATTAATATAGACGTTTTTGATATTAGTAATATTATTCAATATTAAGTTTAATATATTCTTCTTTTTTAGACTATTGAAAATATTTCTAATTACTTACTTATTTGATCTAACTATAGAGATATTAGCTAAATTATATTAAATAGTATTTATTCCTTTATTCAACTTAAAAGATCTCTTCTTAAAAATATCTATTAAATTCGTAATATAAATTACTCTATATTTATTAAATACTATACTTACTAAAAATAAGTAAGGTTTTTAAATAATTAAAAAGACTTTAAAAGAAATTATAGCTAACCTTTTCAGAATAAAAGAGTTAATATTTATATATATTAAATTAGAAAGGTGGTAGTTATTACTATTAGATTTACTACTCAAGAGAGCTATTTTAACTTTTATAGTATTTAAAAATACATTTTTAACTTTATTAATATATCTCTTAGAATTTATCTATCTTTTTTTAACTAATTTCTAATAAAGAATATATAATTCTAAGTTATTTACTTTATTTATAATATTATTTTAAGTAGTAATTATTATTTAAATAGTAGGGAATTTAATATATAAATCCATTATAATATATTTAATATACCTATAATCCTCTAGATAATATAAATAGCTTTTGAAATTATATAGATATTTTGGTTTGAATTAAAATATACTATTTAACCTTCCTATAAGAATAATTAATATAAATAGTATTTTGCTATAGTTATTTATTAATATTTAATTAGTATAAAGAAAAGTAGAAAAAACCTCTCCATATTTAATTAGACTATCAATTTCTGAACTTAAAAACTCTTTTTTAATAATATTTTAATATTAAATTATAATCTAACTAGTTAAAATATATTAACTAAACTTTTAAAATTATTTATCAATTATAGGTATTCTTTAGATTTAAAAGCTTTAATATATAATAATTTAAGAAAAGATAGTATACTACTTAATACACTATATTAAACTAGAAATATTTAAGTTAGTTTTCTTAAGGACTTTCTTATATTCTACATTAAATTACTATTTTATAATTAAATTATTCTAAGTATGTTAATACTTTAAAACTCTTAGAAAAACTTCAAAAAGATATTATTATTAATAAAGAATTCTATTTAAATGAGTATTAGAAAGTTATTATTAATAGTAGTATTAACTTATATCTAAATTATATTATAATATTTCTTTATATATTTATAATTAGTCCTACTTAATATAGTAGTTTAACATCTAGCTAGCTCTTACTATTATAGTAAGAGCAGTAGGTTTGAATCCTACAGTAGGTAAGTATAACTAGTAGCTTTATACCTTCTAATTATATAAATAAAATATAGTAACTACTACTAACTATTAGCTCTTACTACTAGCTATTAATAACTAGCGACTATTAACAGCTAGTAATAAATACTACTAGCTAGCTAGTATCTAGTATTATATAACTATGATTCTTTAAAGAAGTAATTATAATAAATAGGTTTATACCTTCCCTATTTGTTAGTAATTATATTCACTAATCGTATTATTACTACTTAAGGTTTCTTCTATTTAAAAATAGTTCTTTAGAACTAGTATTATCTATAGAGTATATAAGATAAGAGCTAACTATAAGGTATAACTACTTTTAAAAAGACCCTAAGAGGTATGTGACTTTAAATAGATTAGAGACCTTTAATACAACCAATATATTTATAATTAGATTCTCTAATTATTTAAAACTTAAGATTTACTATATAGTAAAAGAAAATACTTTTAGTATTCAGAGTAAAAGACTTAGTATTTATAGTTATTTATTAAATAGTATTTTCTTAGATAGGTTCTTTATTAAAATTAAATAGATTAACTGGTTTAAAGATATTAAAATCTAATTTAATATTTAGATTAAAATACTTCTAGATACTTTAACTAATAATATAGAATTGTAATATAATATACTAATAGTTTAAATTAGAGTTATAAGATAACTTTACGATTATATTAAGACTACTAGTAATTAAGTATATTATTCTTTAATTAGTTTATTAAAGAATGAATAAGATAAATCAAAAAGAATTTTCTTTATATTAATTAATTAAGAATAGTTTAAAGATAAATTAAATATTACTAGGCTTATAATTGTAACAAATAAATAATATAATATATAGTCTAGATATAGGTTATTAAAAAGTGTAATTTATTCAAACTAGAAGTAAATATTTAAATATATATAAATAAAGCAGTTAGGCCTTATATAAACCGGTGTAGCTGTATAGTAGCCTTAGTACTATACTTATTCTTATAAATAATTAGCAATTATCATAAATATTTAAAATACTATATCTATTAGAATAATTATATAAGTTTTATAGTTGTTTTATAGCTATTTATCTTTCTAGATAACTAGTTAAACTTTAGTTCTTAAGGAATATTTATATTTATTAACCTTATAAATATAAGTTTAGTAATATTTTAAACGTTTTAAGCTTCGTATAAGAATTCTATTAATCTTATTCTAAAAGTATAATTTAATATAACTCTTCAAATAAACCTATTTGACTACTCTTATAACTTTAGTATATAAATAAATAAGTATTATTAAGTAAGATATAAATAATAATAATAGCTTCTATTATAATACTCGTGAATTAAAAGCCTCTCCTTCTTTATATTCCAAGTATTCTCTAATATCTAATTTGCTTTATAATTAAAATTCATTGTTAGAATTTATAATGTCTATATCTTAGAATTCTTAAGAAGATTAAACTTTTGAAACTCCTTCTAATTAACTATTTATACTACTTTATAATTATAAATAGGAGTATTTGAAAATATTTTAAAGTGGCTAGAAAGTATTAATTAAAAAGGTAGTTCTAAATAAAGATCTTTTAGCTATTTCAATATAACACTTTATTTATATTTTATACTTAACTTTCTCTAAAGGTACTTAAGCTTCTTACTTCCCTATAGTTCTATCTATATAAATAAAATTATAAAAGGATATAATAAGTAATTGTAAAAAGATTATTAATACGAACTTTATAGTTTTGAATAGTATTTTATAAAGCTTTAGAATAACTACTATATGGATATAAGACTTTAAATTACTAAAGATACATCTTGTTTTAATATGAATAACGTTATTGAACTTTTCACTAAAGCTTAAGTAAGTAATTAAACTAGTTTTAAATAACTTTATTATAGTTATTCATTTTTATGATTAGTAAAAGACTTTATTAAAATTAGATTATTTAAAGTTTTTTTATAGAAAGATTTTAAAAGAGATATTATTAGTTATTATAATTGTATTCTAAACTACGTTCTATATTTAATATTAATTAATTAGAGTATAACTAATTAAAAAGCTAATAAACGTATATCCCTTGAGATATATTAAATAGTTATACTTAAGTTTTATATCTATAGTAAGAATAAAGTATTTATATTTATAAGTATAGAAATAAACTAAATCTAACTTCATAATATTATTCCTTTAAATAGCTTTATAAAACCTCTAATATAATATTTATTAATCTAGAAGGTATATTAGTATTTAGTCATAAAGAAATACTGCTATCATAAAATCTTAAACTAAGGTTTATAAGATAGTTTGCTCTTATATCTTATAATTCTCATATATAGTTTAATAATTATTCTAATATATTTAGTATTTCTATTTTAACCCTAGGTATATAGAATAAATAGCTTAAAGAATATATTTTAAGAGATTAGATTGTATTTTAGACTCTTATATTTAGGAACTTTATTATTATATTTCAAAATCCTAATATTAATATTATATTAATATTTAAAAAGTATAATAAAACTCTTAAAGATTCCTATAATAATAATTTTAGTATAAGTAATAACATAGAAGTCTTATAAGTAATTAATAATTCTATCCATAAATATAAAAGGTGAAGGACAATTACTATAACCTTAATAATAGGAGTAGAAGTTAAAAGTAATATATTCCCCTAAAGTAATATATAAAATACTCTTATATTCTATATAATAGATCTTATATTTTACCTTACTAATACTATAAGCTTTATATACCTCCTAAGTAAATTAATACTTATAATATTTAATATAGTTATTAGTAGTATAAATACATTATATAATTGAAATAATATAAATAAGAAGCTTTCTATTAGAATATTCTAACTACTAATACTAAAGCTATTTATTACCTTTTAGTAACTTTTGAATAGTATCTACAGTATACTACTAATAGTAATAACATCTAGGAAAAAGCTTATACTATACTAATTATATTATCAAAATAATTAATTTCTTATATAATATATAGTATTCAAAAACTTATTAGTTATATTAAATACTAATAGCTACAACTTTAGAATAATTACTCCTCTATAATTAAAATAAGCAATTTAGCTTATTATCCTACTAATATTCTTACTTTTATAATTACTAAAAAAAGATAAAGTTTATAGTTAGAGTAATATAAAAAGTAATATTATATAGATATAACTCAACTTCTTTACTTTTATTAGTTATAATAAAAATCTTAGTATTTCTATAGTTTTTAATAAATATAAGCTTTATACTATACTAAATATAATCTCTTATAAGGACTTTTTAAAAAGTTATAAAATACTCTATATTTTAAAAGATATAAATTAAAATATCTAAATCAAAAAGAAAAAAGTCTTAAAGAGGGTATTATTCAAATTCTATTTTATAACATACTTATTATATAGTATTATAATTATTATATTATATAGTGTGTGGTGCTATATAAAGCTTTAGATTTATAATATAGTGATTACTTACTGACTACTATATATTTAGCTATAGTTAGTACTAGGTACTTAATACCTATTACTAGTAAGGTGTAAAAGGTATACTACTATATATATAGCAATATATATAATTACTATATACCCTATAGCATAATACAACTAACACTAGCAATTTTTTCTTTTTACTATATACCTTAATATCTATCTATTTATATAAAAAACAATACTTTTAGTAATCTATACTTTTTACCTTAATAATACCTAAATACCTATTTATCTACTTTACTTAAATCACCTATCCCTTTATTTAAATAATTATATAATTTAAATTAATAAATTGCTTAAAGGTATAATTTAGTATACTTTTTATAAACGTATTAGTAATATTATTATCTCTATTAATCTACTATACTTTATAAAACTTATAATACTTATATAACTACCTTAATACTATAATATCAATCATAAGGTATTTTTCCTTAGTAATACTAAGTTTTATAAAGTATTTATAAAGTAAGTATAAGTTGATATATATNTTAGTAATACTAAGTTTTATAAAGTATTTATAAAGTAAGTATAAGTTGATATATATAATAGTTAAAATCTTAAAGAGTTTTTAATATTAAAAGACCTTCTTAAGTAATATAATAATAATATAAGTAAAATCTATACTAGTCATTATAGTATAAATCTCTAAAGTAAATATACTCCTAATAACCTTTTTATTTTTAATAGAAGAATAGTATATAAAGTTATTATAGAAGTTAAATTAGCTATTACTAGTAATAATCTCTTAACTTAGGATTATTATGAATTCTAGTTAAAATGAGAAGTTAGTATTATTAGTAAATAAGTTATTAATAAAAGTATAGAAATATATTTTAGAAAAGTTTAGTAGTATAAAATTAAAGCTATAATTCAAGTGTTCAATTTGCTACCTAAAGTATTTATTAAGTATAGTAGTATTATTATCTAAGGGTTATTGTTTTTATATTAGATAAGAAAGATTAAATAGTATTTTAAATTAGTATATTGAAGTAAGGTATACTTTATATATATATTGTTTAATATATACCTTCTTAAGTATTTTAAGCGTTATATATATATTAATAAGGGCGAGCTTTTACCCTTAGTGCTTTTAGT
>QAPG01000768.1:0-14739 GCA_004366825.1 Colletotrichum spinosum
TGTAAATAACTAAATACTTAATAATATTAGTAATACTAATAGTAGTTTATACTAATTCTTATTCTTTTTATAAATATCTTATTAAATTAAGTGTTACTAAAGAGAAATACTTTATAATTAATATTATAATATTCTAATAATTATATAAATGAAAAGAAATCTTTAAGATCTATTAAATTAATAGTAAAAGTAATCTTATAGGTAATGTAACTAAAAGATCTAATAACTAAAGTTTTAAAGAATTTATGATAATAAATAAAATAATAATATAAATAGAGAGATAAGTTATAAGAACTACTAATAGTAATAAGAAGAAGAGATAAAGGTAAAAAGAAAATATAAGATAATAAAACTGAAGTAATAGAAAGAGAAAAAAATATATTATATAAAAGCTTAAAATACTTAATATAATATTGAATAAAAAGCGTATTTTCTATAGAAAAATACTACTTATAATATTTTTATAGCTTTTAGTATAATTAAAAAGACTTATATAACTAGAGGTAATTTTATACTAATTCTATATTTTATGTTATTTTTATATTTTTACTCCTTTTGCGTTTTATACTAGTTTTAGTATTTTATATATTTTAGCTATAAAAGAGAGTATTACTAGTATCGGGTTAAATAAAATACTAAAATAGCTAAAGTTATAATAATAGGTGGCTAAATAGTCGACTTACTTATTTAGGCTGATAAGAATAGAGGGATTATTATATAGATTTATTTCTATAGCGCGTAGCATATATATACGCGTTATAACTTAGAAATACATATTACGAATAGAGATAACTAGTTATATCTATTTATGCAATCGATTGATTACGACGTTTACTAATAGTAAACTAATATTACTCTTAAGTAATTAGTAATAAACTTATAATAGAAGTTATAGAAATCTAAAAATACTTAGAGGTTTTTAAATATTTCTAGTAATTTCTATTTAATAGTAATTTAAATTCTTATTAAATCTATTTTAACTCTTTTTTAAATAATTATAGAATTTAGAGAACTTATTTTTTTTATATACAATTTCTATTTAGAGAGTTCAATAGAAGGTCTATTTTATATGGCTTAATAAATACTTATAATAATACTTTAATATAATCCTTCCTAATATTTATTATATATATTATAATATTATATAATATACAATTGTTAGGCTACTATAGAGAAAGGGGGTACTAGAAGGCTACTATAGCCCCTACATACCGGCCTCAGCTACTAAAACAATAGATATTCTAGTGACATAAAGCTTCAATATAAATATAGAGCTATAGTTAAATAAGGAAAAGGTTAAATTTAAATAGTTATATAGTATAATATATATTTATTAAGAAATCCTATTACTTAGTATAAACCTAGCTTGATATATTTAAACTTCTACCTACTTTTAGGTATACTAACTAATAAGATTATAATAGTATTATATTAAAAACTTATTATTTAAGCGACTTAGGGGTCTAAGTTTAATTTAATAGGAGAACTAACTCCTATAGCTACTAGTAGTAGTATTAATAAACTAGGGGAATAGCTACCCCTTTAGAATAATAGTAATCTTTCTAAAACTAATTTAAACTAATCAATTAAAGAAGAAGTAAAGAAGTTTAAAAAAATAGAAAGTAGAAAGATTAATAATATTATATAGGAGAGATAATTTAGAAGAAGGGAATACTAAAAAGTCTTCTACTCTTATATCTAACCTTGAGAAATAAAAAAGAGATTTTTTAATTAAATAATTAGCTCTTATTAAATATTAAAAAGGTAGCTAGTTAGACTTTAATAATTTCTTATTTAAATATAAAGATAATTTAACTTAGTAGAAGATAACTTTATTATAAATAAAAATAAAGTTTAATATATAGGCTCATATTTAGAAAATATTACATCCTATTAGGAGATTAAATAAATTACTATTACTAATAATAATAATATTAAGTAAGTTGTTTAGGTGGTAATAAAAGAATAGCTAAAGTCTAATATAAATAATAATAACACCTAAACTATTATAATAATAATTAAATTAGATATAATTCACTAGAAAATTAAATAATCTTACTAATAATTTATTAATATATATAAGTCTTTTAAAATAAACTACCCTAATATCTAATTAGAAAAACTCTAAATTATTAATACTATTAACTACTTATTATTTAAATTAAGCTATATAATTATAAATAGAAACCTACTAACTATATATTAAAAATTAAATTATATAGCTAAAAAAGTAGAAATAGTTAAATAATCCCTAGGTAAGTCTATCCCAATAGAACCTATCTTTAGGATACTAAAGTAGAAAAGCTGTAAACTATTAGTTATATAAATAGTTATCCTAACTTAAGAGATAAATAAGAAAAACTAATTAAAAGAACTATCCCTTATAATTATTCTTTCGCTTAAAATTAAATAAGAAAGAATCCTATAGCTTTAAGCGGCTATTCTCTAGAAGCTATCTAACTACTATAATTATAAAAGAATAGGCTATATATTATACTAGTATAGTAAAAATACCTACTATACTTATAAAAAACCTAAATATATTAGAAGACCTTATTATATTTTAAAGATAAAAGCTAATAGTATTTATATTCTATAGAATCTAAAGTCTTACTAATATTTTAGAATTAAAATATTAGTCTATATAAAGAGAAATTAGAAGAAGGGAAAAAAACTTATTAATTTAGAAGTTAATAAGAATATCTTAAGCTAAAAGATACTATATAATACTAAGCCTATAGAAGTCAACTTAAGATTAAAAATATCAGGCTTCTAGAGAAGAATAATACTTAAATATAGAATATATATTATAATTATAGAAATTATAAATAGTTTTAGTATAATATAAACAGAATCTTATATATTCTAAGTAAGTAAAATTAATAAATATAATACAATTCTAGAAATCTCCTCAAAAAGAGAAATAAACTTAATTTAGAATAGAAAACTCTAAGTTAGACCTATCTTTTAACTATTATTAATTTTAAACTAATATATAGAGCTAGAGTAATTAATAAAACTAAAATGTAATCTAAAGATATA
Source organism: Colletotrichum spinosum (assembly GCA_004366825.1). NCBI lineage: Eukaryota > Fungi > Ascomycota > Sordariomycetes > Glomerellales > Glomerellaceae > Colletotrichum > Colletotrichum spinosum. The sequence goes on from QAPG01000768.1 coordinate 3,043, forward strand.
TTAGTAATCTCAGCTATATTAATATTAATAGAAGGAGAATAGTAAGCTATCTAATAATAACTTATAAGAAATCTAAATAAAAAGAAAATTAATCTTAGTTAATTACTATTAGAATACTAAGAATAAACTTATATTTTTAATATAAATAAAACTAATATTCTTATAGAAAAAAATACTTATATATATATAATAGAACTGGAAGAAAATAAGAAGCCCTTATAAGGTTTTATCTACCCCCTTATAGAAAAAGAATTAGAAGAACTATATTAATACTTCATATTAGCTTTTAAAAAAAATAGATTAGAGTATTAAGAAATCCTATAGAAATACCAATCCTATTTATCTTAAAAAAAGTAAATCAAAATTATATATAAATTATAGAAATCTAAACAATATTACTATTAAAACCATATATTACTACTACTTATTAGTAAGATTTTAAACTATTTAAGAGGAGCCTTATAATTTACTAAATTAGATCTAAAAAACACATACTATTAAGTCTATATATAGTTAGGAGACAAATAGAAGACAATATTTCATACTTAATATAAGTTTTTTAAATATTATATAATACTATTTAGTTTAATTAACATTCTAACAATTTTTTAAATATATATTAATAATATTCTAATAGGCCTTATAGATATCACTTATATTATCTACTTAGATAATATCCTAATATTCACTAAGATTAAAGAAGATTATATAGAAATAGTAAAAAAAGTACTAAGCTAATTATTGACTATAGAGCTTTATACTAAATTAGAGAAATATAAATTATATATATAAATAATTAAATTCTTAAGTTTTATTATTTCTTTTAAACATATTACTATAGAAAAAGAAAGAATATTAGTAATTAAAAAGTAGCTACTACTTATTAATATTAGAGAAATCCGGATCTTTTTAGAATTTATAGGATTTTATAAGAGATTTATTTACAACTACTTTAAAATATATACTAGACTTACTAATTAACTAATTAAATAGGTAAAGAAAGAAAATATAATAACTCTTAAGGTAATTAAAACCTTTAAAAATCTATAAGATAAATTTACTTAAATACTTATTTTATAATATTTTAATCTAATCCTTCTAATTCATATAGAAATAGATACTTCTAACTTTACTATAGGGATAATAATTATCTAACTAGAAGAAAGATAGTAATAACTATTAACTTACTTCTTATAGAAATTAAAAAAGTAGAATTAAAATATAATATATTAAAAGCTAAACTACTAATTATTTATAAAATAATACTTATATAGAAATACTACTTTTTATACTTATAATATAAAGTTATTTTTATTACTAATTACTTAAATTATTAATACTTAATAGTAAAATTCTAGCTTAATAATTATTAGGTAAAACTCTTTTAAAATATATTATTATTTAATTATATTATTAACTACTAACTAGAAACATTAAACCTAGTAGATAGTCTATTCAGATAATTAAACTATTAATCTATAAAAAGAGAAACCTAAAGAACTAGAAATACTTTTTTAAAAGACTTCTTAAACTAGTTCTTAAATAGAATAATAATAGTATCTTTCTAAAACTAAAAACTAATAATAAACTTAAAAGATATTATTCTAGAGAGATTAAAAGAAATATTAGAAGAAGAAATCTAATAAGTATAAAAAAGGATTACTATTAGGAGAGGAAAAAGGTTATACTAGAAAGATAATAATTAATCTATTAATAAAAAAAAGGAATAAGGTTTTAAAATAAACTAGTTATTTTAGATAGAGATCAACTTCAAGTCAACCTATTAATAGCTTTTTATAATAAATTCCTAAAGGGATATTTAGGTATTACTAAAATACTTAAGAAGCTAAAATAGATATATTAATAGAAGTCTATAAAAGAAAATATTATAGAATATATATCAAAATATATAATATACTAATAATTAAAATCTTAATACTACCTCTTATATAATAAATTAATACTTCTACTAATACCTACTAGCTTATAGTAATATATTAATATAGATTTTATTACTAAATTACCTAAGTTAATTAGATTTTTAGAAACAAACTATAATAATATATTAATAGTTATTAATTAATTTATACAATATATATTCTACTTATTAATAAGAGAATCCCTCATAGTAAATAAGCTAGTAGCCCTCTTAATAAACAATATCCTCTTTTTATATAGAATTCTTCAAATTATTATATTTAATAGAAATTTACTATTTACTAGTAGATTCTAAGCTTTTATTACCTACCTACTAGTTATTAACAAGAAACTAAATATAACTTACTATCTACAGACTAACAAATAAATAAAATAGTGAAATTAGAATATGAAATACTTCTTAAAAATAATAATTAACTTTAATTAAAACAATTAAATAAAATAATTACCTATAGTTAAATTTATTTATAATATTTTAGTCTATAGTACTACTAGAATTATACTAATAGATACCTTAATAAGTTATTTATTAAAAAAACCTTATAATAACTCTTTAGAAAATATTAAACTTAAAGTAATCCGTATAGTAGAAGAAAAGTAAGATACTTCTAGTTATATTAATAACAACTAAAAACCCTACTAAAGAAAATATACTAAGTAATATAATAAGAAAAAGAAGCAGTTAGACTTTAAAATTAGTAATTACATATTACTATCTACAAAAGTTATTTAATAAAAACAGCTAATTAAAGAACTATCTAATAAATACTTAAAACTATTTAGAATAATATAAATAATCAACAAGAATCAAATATTCAAATTCAACTTAAATAAAAAGTATATAATTCATAATATCTTTTCCTTATTATAATTAGAAAAGTATAAAAATAATCTACTAGCACTTTAAGTAATTCCTATTAAAGACCTAAAAGATAATATATATAAAATTAATTATATAGCAGATTATGAAAAACTATAAAGAAACTATTAATATTTAGTTAAATAGAAAGAATATAAAATAGAAGAAAATTCATAAGTATTTCAGTAAAATATATTATTAGAATTAAAATTAGAACATAAAAAGAATTTCCTAACAATTACTAATAAATTATAAGAAGAGTAATATATTTAGATTATTAACAAAATAAAGCTAGGAAGCTTATATTAATCTAAAAACTAAAGAAAGAATATAGTAAAAGCTTAAAAGTAGTAATTAGTTTTTAAAAAGAAGAAATATATAACATATTAAGAGGGGATTAGAAGGATATTAGATTACTTAATATTATTATTATTATTCTTCTTATTATTGCTATTTCTATTTTTACTATTTTCTTTATTATTATTATTATTACTAGGCTATTTAGAAGCCTTAGGAATTAGGGATTACAAATTAAAAGTATTAGTATATTAAAAAGATTATATTAATAAGTAAGAAGTAATTAGAGAAATACTAAAAAGGTAGAAAGATATTTATAATATAAGAATAAATTAAAAACTACTCTAGAAAGATAGCTTAGAAATTTGTAAAAATAGTAATCTATATTTTAATAATATAAGTTTATACTTCTCAAGCTTATTAGAAAGTAGTAGTAGCTTTTATACTTCTTTCTAAAAAATAGTTATACTATAAAGTAATAGTAGCTATACCTTTAGTAGCTATAAGTTAGTACTTATAGGCTAGTTATTCTACTTCTTTATTTTTAGCCTTATATTTAATATTAGACTTATTAATATAAAAAGCTTTAGTTTAGAAAGCTTTATAAATAGTAACTTAAGCTTTCTCAAGATCTTCTTATATTAATAATTAATAGGAGAATACTAGGGATAATAATATAAATATCCTATTTTAATATTATAAGTAGTAGAAAGAGGGTTGGCTTTAGATAAAGAATTATTAAAAAGATAATCTAAAGCGAGAGCTATAAAAATAGTAATACAAATAGCCTAAAGAAATATCAGAATATACTTTATAGCTATAAGAGTAGTTTATAAGAAGAAAGATAGAAATATATTAAAATATACTCCTTATTATATATAGTAGTATAATAAGAATACTTATTATTAATATTTAAAATAATTAGTAGAAAGAAAAGTAATAAAGATATATTAATAGGCTTATAATAGAAGGGGGGTAGTAGGATATAGCTAGTTAATTTCTAAATAGCTATAAAATAGAAGTAGTAGTAGTAGGAAATAGGATGTATAAAGTTATTATTATTATTCTTATTATTAGTTAGAAAGATATAAGAAATATATAATAACTTAATAGCTCTCTTTTTCTAAAATAATAGTTCTTTTTTAAATAGGAATAAGAATAGGGGGAAGAAATAGTAGGAGAATAAGAGTAGGAGTAATAGGAGTAGTAGGAGTAGTAGGAGTAGATATTATATTATTATTATTACTATTTTTAACAACCTAGAAATAAAGTTATTAATAAAAGAAAAAATAAAAACAACCTATATATAAGATTAAAAATTTAAATAATAATAAAAACCCTTTCTTAATTAAAAATAGTTAAAGGTTTCTTTAAAATAGAAAATAGTAAAATTAATAATAATAAAATTACTTATAAGTTACTAAAAGGGAATAATAAGAGTAGTAAAGAGAATAATATTAGTCTCTAAAGCTAGAAGAATTATAAAATATATACCGCTTTAGTTTAACTAATAAAAATAGTATTCTATAGAATAAATAAGAATAAGAAACCTATAAGTTGCTACTAAGAGAAGCCTAATATAATTTCTATAAAAATTAAAATATTATAATTATAATAAATATAAAGTCTTTATAATTAGAAATAAGGAAGAAATCCTTCTAATATTTCTATAGCTAAAGAAAACTAACTACCCTATATAAGAGCTTTAAGTTAACTAAAGTATAATTATAATTGGAATATATCTTAAGAAGCTAATGTTAATTAAAATTTAATATTAAGAAGCTAAGATATAAAGTTTAGAATAGATATCTAAATCTTAATTAAAAAAGGATACTAGAGGAGGAATAAGGCCCTACTACTTTATACTAGTGTTTTAATAGTTAAATCTTAAAAATAAGACTTCTAAAAGGGGGGATTATATTAAGCTACTATAGAGAAAGAAAGTACTAGGAGGCTATTATAACTCCTATATACCAGTTTTAACTATTAGAATAATACATATTCTAATAACACAAGGCTTAAATATAAGTATAGAGCTATAGTTAATAAGAAGAAAGCTAAATTCAAATAGTTATATAGTATAGTATACGCCTATTAAGGAATTATATTACTTAGTATAAATCCAGCCTAATAATATTATATAGTATATATTAATTAAAATTATAAGTATATAATTAATATATATCTAAAAATTACTAATATATTAATAAGACTAGATAGTATTACTATATATTCATAGTAATTATATTATATTTTAAATATTATTTTTTAATAACTTTCTAATTTAATTGTAATATAATAATAAGTATTTCTAGAATTAATCTTTAAAATTTATATTACTTTTTAAAATTTATTTAAAAGTTTACTTATTAGTAATAGTAAGTATTAGTTTTTAATTATAATTTCATTAAAATTTCTATAGTTAATATAGAAATATAGAGAGCTATGTTTTTAATATAAAAAAGAATAATATATCTATTTTATTTATAAATAGTTACATATATCTATTTATTAAATTCTTTGTAATATATATATTTAGTTCTTCTAATTATTACTTATATAATAGGTATATAAATTTAGAATAGAACTTCTTACTTAGGTTTAAATTAATAATTTGGTTACTTTTACTCTATATCTAGAATAGTATCTAAGCTCTTTACCCTACATATAGATTTAACTATAAATTTTACCTAATAATAGTATTTATACTAATACTAGCTTATAACTAGTTAAAATAGTAATGAAATTACTTATTATTATAGATAATTATGCTTCTAGTTCTAAAATATAGATTTAACTATAAATTTTACCTAATAATAGTATTTATACTAATACTAGCTTATAACTAGTTAAAATAGTAATGAAATTACTTATTATTATAGATAATTATGCTTCTAGTTCTAATATTTAATCCTATAGGGGGGTAGGAGGGCTGAAGTTATACTTTAGGGGGTAATATATCTACTAATAGTCATAATAGAGAGCAAGCTATCAGCCCCTCCTTTAAATATAGTTATATATATTATACTAATTTTTATTTTAAGTAATTTAAATAAGATAATACCTATATAGATAGTATTAGTATTTAAGGTTTTATTAGTATAAATTCTATCTCTTAAGTATCTTATTCCTGATAAAGATAATTTCTAATATTATGATAGAGGTATTTTGGTAATATGCCGCTTTGTTAATAAAAAATATCTATGCGTTCTGAAGTTTAGCTAGCTACTATAATAATACTACTAACTTTTTTTAATATAAAAATATTAATTAGAATTCAATAAAAAATTAGAATAATATTTTAGAAAGAAGGTTAGATTATAAAGTAATAGTATAATAGGGTTTTAGTTAGAGAGGGGGATAAGTTAGGGTTAGGGCTTAGATTTCGTAATAGTATATATGAAAAAGGGCTGTTAAGAGGGTCCGTCAATTTACCAGAATGCCTCCGTCGCAATACCAGGAATCGACAAAGATAGTAGGAAAAATTGAACATAGTTCAACTCCTGAATCGCGTTACCAATGTCGTTGCCCGGCTGGCCGGACCCCGGACATAGAGCGACCCTACATTTTACATTCTCGCCTTAGTCCCTTTTTCTTCCCAATAAAATCTTCGCCCGCCATATCAAGAAGTGAATAGCATCAATTGTACCATCGCTTGAGAGTGTAACTTCTTTCATAGCTCCGTCCGCAGAGTTTATACCCGCGATGCCCTACAATACCCGCAGGAAGTCGCTCTCTCTACCGTCCCTAGGGATTCACGTCCCCGGGACAGCTTCACATCGGTATCCTGTCGCGGCCGTCAATGCCAATCGAAGAATATCGGAACATTCGTCGACGCGCATCGTCGGCCCCTCTGCGTCAACTGCACATTATCCAAATAAGAGACAGAAGCGTTGCCATTTAGAGGGACCGAAAGGCAACGATTTATCTTCAATGCGATTCGACGACCAGGCTTTATCGGAACACACTCCTCCGCCATCCCCAAAGAGCAGCCAGAAGATACAAGCCAAGGGCGGCGGCACCACGCATCCGCAAAAGATCGACTCTGATCATATCGACGACGAAATTGTCGAGGCTGTCATCGTTCAGTTGCAGGCGACGGCAAACCGGCCTCATCTTGTCAAGGAGCTCGCAACGATTTTGTCCCAACGCCTGAGCACTGTACAGCAGTAAGCGCTAAAACATTTGACATTTCATCTGTGTCTCATTCTTCCCTTCCCACTAAGACTGTTTGTCCCAGGTCAGCCAACCCCGCCGCCATTATCTCTTCTCGTCTTGCTGCTTACTTGAAGCGCTCTACCTGGAATGCCTCGCGACCCTGCCCTCTCGCGCGGGAACTGGAGACTGTTCACCCTCGTCGAACTTATTTTTATCTGTCCATGTGCCCGAGGCGACAGGCCTTCACCGACTCCTCGGCATCATCGTTTCTGCGACGATCCATTTTGTCGCCGTCTCTGCCCAGTACCACTTCTGGATCCGACGACGGCGACGGAGCTGACTCTCGGCGAAGAGATCTCAGCCCATCTCCAGAAGTCGACTTATCATCCCCTGAATTCGATGACGTCGACGACGATATCGCCATGCCTACGACCCCAGGCGGATCTCTCCCCAATTGTTTTCGGTACATTCGAACCCACCGTAGCGCCTCGCCACCTCTCGAAAAGGACGAGCGAGAATTTACGCGCACAGCTGATGTTCTCCAGAAACGTAAGTTGGCGCGGGAGCTTTCGTTCACCGGATGTGCTGAGCACAGCGTTGGCGCCGCTTGTGAAACGGCGCGGGACGAAGCCATGTTCGACGAGAAGCAGGGAGGTTTTCCCAGTACGACATTTGGTAACATTCACTTTCTCACCAGCCCCGCATTCAAGGCGACACAGCCAGCCGGCAAAAAGGATGCGGAAGGTGAGAGCTGGTTCAAGCTGGGAACGCTACCTGAGTGGGATCGTAGCCCGGAAAATATTGAACTGGACGAACTTGACGGCCTGCTTGACTCCTGTTAAGTACATCGTCGCATCCTGACAATGATATGAACGGTGAGAAATAAGCGAGACCTCGAAGGCATTCAGTGTTGTTATCTTGTAGTGTGAAACTTTCGCCGATGGGCGAGCGAAAGCATCAAAGTATGTGTATCGGGAACGGCCAGACACGAGGCATCTATTGGCTGGCGGATGGTCGGGCCATGTATTCTCCAAGGGGACGCTTGCTACGGACGAAAAGGCGCACCGTACTATTCTCATCATTTGGCCGGTAGACTTTGAGAAACATCGTGGGTTGTGGCTGCTGCCAAGGATAGGGGCATGGTGAGACCAAATATTTCTAGGATACGCCTGAAATGCACCAACAAACCGCCTCTCTCTTCCACTCCCCCATTTCCCCATGCCGTTCGTCCAGCCGTGACGTTGCAACTAGCGCATGGTCCGCGCCTGAGGCGTCATCTACAAACATTGTCTTGAGCCGGTTTCTCGTCTCGAACACCGTTCAGAACATCCCTCGCTGGCTGTCAAGAATGCTTCACTCTGAGCTCAATCCAGAGTGTTGTTCCTAGCTGTGTGCAGTAAGGACGGTCGATCTTGACTATCTCGAGACCCGGTGTAGATGCCGCCGCGGTTTCGACAATTTCAACGATGTCTCGATTCCACCAGCACCCGTACTTTTGGAAATGAGATACAGCTGACTTATCCAGTAGCCCGTTGACCAAACCCCATGAGCCTCGGCCATGCTCGAGAAGAACGATGCGGCCTGTGTCTGGTTTCACGATCCGCGCAAGATTCCGAATTACCTGCGCCGGGTCCCTCACACTGCAAAGGCCAAACGTTTGTACCACCGTGTCATATTGAGCAGCCCCGCCGGTTATTGACACGGCTGGAGAGGGTATAAACTCCTGTATGTCGGAGCGGAAGAGTCGGATTTGATTTGCTGCGTGCGACTTTGCCTCCCCGCCATTTTGTTCACCAATCCTAGGCTGTGCTACTTCCACATCGGGGACGATCTTGGAAAGCTTTTCGGCAGTAATCTCCAGCATCTCACTGGACACGTCGACTCCAGTAAAGGAAATTATAGACTTGGCTGTTACAGATCTGTCGAAGGTCTTGCCTTTGTTCGCCAACGATAGCGGCCCGGCTAGAGGCCGGATAATCTGGCTGAAGTCATAGAAGGGCAGATTCCTCCCAGTACCTATGGCTACTTCGAGGACGTGTCCCGAAGCTTCTGTAGCTAACCTTTGCCTCAAAGAGGTTATGCCCATCAGCCACTCTGAGCCTTCCAGGCTTGCATCAAACTGGAGAGCAGACTTTTTCGTGAAGATGGCAGGCTGATCTGTCGAAAGTGCTTTCGGTACCAGTCCGGGAGCCCCACCTAATGAAGAGGCGGCGGAGGACACCAACAAGCCCGCGTATATGCCCAAACCCATTCCCACAACACCACAGGCGATGAGGGAAGCCCTCTTCGCCCTGAAGACGGCCTCAGAGGTCCCCAGAACGTTCTTCCCGGCAGGACTCGGGTGTGGATCGTAGCTAGACCGGGAGATTCTAGATGAAGTCAGGGGATCTGAGCGAGTACTTAAGAAACCACTCCAGCTTACCGAGGTTGTGGACGCCGTGCTGGACTTCGATGTGAGGTTAACCGACGATGGTGGGCAAAGGGTGCCAAGTCCAAGGTCATTGCAGGCAATTTTTGTCCACGGCGGATCATTAGCACTGGCGCTGGCATCATGGCGAAATCCCCGGTTCAATCTCATAGGGTTCTCTGCATAAATTCCAGGAGCAGCCAGAGTGTTAGGCGGCCTTCAGACTTGTCCCCGGTCTGAATGATGCGGGAAGTGACATCTGAGGTGATAACTGTCAGGAATAACGCATCCAAGAGGCAGAGTTTACACTACTTAAACCTCGGACGCTAGTACCGTCTTTACAGGCCTTACCCTACTTGAACTATAGTAGGGGTTTAAAAGTCTGGGGACAACTGTCAGATTGTGTCAGGAATAACGCGCTCGAGAGGCAGAGTTTGCACTAGATAAACCTCAGGCGCTAGCGCTATCTCCACAAACCTTATCCTATTTAAACTACTTAAAATAAAACTTTATATAGTATATATAGCTATATTTAGTAATATATAATATATACTAGATTTTACTTCTTAATTATATAAAATAATTAAGAGTCTTATAATACTAAAAAACTATTAGCCTAAAAATATATATTATAATAATTTCATATATTTTAAATATTAGAATATCTATTAGAAATACTCTTCTTTTAATTTTTAAAAGAATTAATTAATAGTTTATTTAGTATAAAACTTTTTAAATTAAAATTAAAATTTTTAATTTATAAAACTACTTTAATTTTAAAATAACTACTTATTAAAACCTCTTTTTAGAATTTTTCTAAAAGTTACTTTTAAGTAACTTTTTAAAAATGAAGAAGTATTAATAAGTTTTTGAAATATTTAAATTAAATATTCTTATAAATTTTACTATTAAAAAAATAGATTATTGTTAGGATACGTTAGTAGCCCCCAGCTGGGCTACTGTTTAGTTATATGTAAAGAGGGGTATTTAGGCTATGATGGCTGGGATCCGAGTTAGAGGAGTTAGATTCGAACGTATTAACAACTTTATATTTATATTTACCCCCTATATAGTTAGCTAAGCACTAGTATTAGGAGGCTAGATATAGAGCTTAGAAGGGACTCCTAGGTTCTAACTGAAGAAGGAGTACTAGAAGGTTGCTACTACTAGTACCCTATAGTTAGCTATAAGAGCTTTAAAGTTATAAAGGCTTTAAAGCTATAAAAGCTTAAGAGATAGTTAGCTAGAACTTAATTAAGAAATACTTATTTAAAACTATAAGAGTATAACCTCTTAAAGGGGGAGATAATAACTATTAGGAGGCTATAAAACTATAATACTATAGATAAAATATTATACTATTTATAGTATAATAGTGAGGTAGCTATATAGTAGTTAATACTACTAATCGAGCTATAGAGAAAACTATAGATTTTATAAATTTTTAGTATAAAGATTACTAGAAGAATAATAAGGGGTTAGTAGTATATAAGTATAAGAGTATAGCTAAAGGTTTTAATTAGGAAAGGTTTAGATGTATAGGTAGGATTTATATTACTATATAGATTATTATTCAAAAGATTTAAGTTGTGATTTTTTAGCTGAAAACTCTTTTTAGTATTTTAGTAGTTATAGTTAGCTAGTTGCTAGATATACTATATAGTCCTATTAGTATATCCTTATAACTATCCCTCCTTCTAAAAGTCTTAGTTCTTAAGGCTATAATTATATATTTCCTAATATTTATTATAAGCTTGCGTATTATTACTAATTATTTATTATGAAATATATATTTAGTATTAGTAATTATTTTATATTAGTATTATTATTTGTTAAAATGATTTCTATAGTTTAAATAATAGAATTAATTTTTATTATTACTATTATTAGTTTCTTAGGTATTCTTTTCATTATTTATAAATATATTTATCGTTATCCTAGTGATATATTAATACGTTTGCTTTTTATAATATTATTTTAATAGGAATAGTTTTTTGAGTTCTATTATAATCTTTTATATTATTTTGCTATACTTTTA
>QAPG01000769.1:0-14923 GCA_004366825.1 Colletotrichum spinosum
GCTAGTAATATTAGAAACTAGGTATTAATTAGATAATACTTTAATATTAATATCCTATTATAATACTAGTTATTAGATACCTTAAAGTATTATAATAATATAATTATAGGAGTTTTGAAAACTATCGAGCTATACTAGGAGTATTTATATCTATATAAGTATTATTTATATATTAATTATACTTGATATATTAAGATTGTTTACTAATAGGAATAAGTTGAGTCTTATTATACTTATATAAAGATTATAAGTTAGCTTATATTAGTAGTAGAGAACTTTTATATGAGTAGTATAAAGTCTCGTTTTAAATATAGGTAGGGCTTAGTTGAATAGAGTGCTTATAGTTAGTAGTAATTGAATGTCTTGAGATATTTAAATTGTATATAGCTATAAAGGTATAAAGGCGTAAAAGTGTAAAGTTATTATAAAAGGAATTATTAGTTATTTATTATCTATAAAAAGGTTAATATGGAGCGGGTATACTAGCTATAGCTATAAGGGGTTTAACTCTAGATCAACTAAAAGCTAGCTATAATAGTTAGTAGAAAGATAGGAAGGCTAAAGTTATACTTCAAGGGGCAATATGTCTACTTATAGTTATAGTAAAAAGCGAGCTATTAGCTCCTTTCTTTCTAGTTATTTATTATTATTATTATAATATTATATAGTATTATACGTTATATAAAGCTCTAGATCTATAGTATAACAATTACTTACTAATTGCTATATGGTTGGCTATAGCTGGCGTTAGATATTTAGTACTAACTATAGCTAAATATATAGCAATTAGTAAGTAATTGCTATATTATAGATCTAGAGCTTTATATAGCATCACATATTATATAATATAATAAGAATATTATCGAATAATTAGAATACTATTTTATATCTATATAATAAGACTACATACAGTATGCGTTACCCTTCGGATTAAATTAATAATTATATATAATATATATTAAATTTTACCTCTTAATTATATATAATAATTAAAAGTCTTCTAATACTGAAGAGATATGAAGTTAAAAGTATATATTATAATAATTTAATATATCTTGAATATTAAAATGTCTATTAAAAAAACCCCTTTTTCAATTTTCAAAAGAATATATTAGTAATTTATCTAATATAATACTTTTTTAATAGAAATTAAATCTTATGATTGATAAGATTACTTTAACTCTAAGATAAGTATATAATAAAACTTCTTTTTAAAGTTTGTTTTAAAAACTATTTTAAAATAGCTTTCTAAAAGCTAAATAATATTAATAAGCTTTTAAAATATTTAAATTAGATATCTCTAAGGATTCGAGTCTTATATGAGTAAATTATAAAGTAAGTTAATAATTCTGAATAGATATTATTAAAGAAATTTAGATACGAGATATTATAAATCTTATAGACAAAGATCTAAAGGTTTATATAACTCTTTATAGAATCCATATCTTAAGAATTTAAAAATACTAATATAAATAGTTAAATTAAACTTATATAATAATATAAATCTTTAGATATAGAAATGAGATATTTTAATACTAATATTATTATATAGAAAGAATATAGGAATATAAACTATTAACTTCTATAATTACTTTAGTATTATAAATAATTTATATTTCTAAAATACTATTTCAACATATTATAAGATATTTTAATTTCTTAAATTTAAATATTTTACTTTAGAAATAGTATTATATATACTTAGGAAGCAAAATCTAATATATATTATATATAACTAAATATAGCTAAATATACTATATAAAACTCTATTTCAAGTAGTTTAAATAAAGTGAAACCTATAGAGATAGTATTAGCTTCTAAGGTTTATTTAGTATAAACTCTATTTCTTAAGTATATTATTCTTAATATCTTCCTTTAGCTTCAAAGGTTCTACTTATAAGCTAGTTTCTTAAATAATATTAATTAAACTTTCTATTTATTTCTTATAAGAAGTTCTTTTTATTTCTTTATTACTTTTATTAAACTTCTATTCTTATAATGAAAAGAGTAATACTATTTATAAGCTATTTAAATACTTCTTATTAATTTAAATGTATTTGAAATACTTCTTAAGTTTTTGTTGTTATTTTTAACGATTAAAAGTTCTTCTTAAAGTTCTTCTTCTTATTAGAACTTTAAGTAGTTTAGTTAATCTATTATATTAATCTAAATAATCAAAATATTAAATTAATAATTCTAGAGAAGTTTTATAAAACTATTAGTTATAGAATCTTCTAAGAGTATATATTTAATTCTGAAGTATTTTTATTAGGCTTCTTATTATAACTAGTAGTTATAGATATCTATATATTATAATTCCATATATAGTTATATAGCTTTAGTTGTTATAAAATATATGATTTACTAGTTATTATATTAGATTTAAATAGCTAGGTAAAACTTATATATTTTTTCTTTACTAAATATATTTATTATAAAGTCTATTTAGAATATAGTAATAAAGTAACTAGTAAAAATAGGTTTTTAAGTAATTTAAAATAATACTAAACATTCTACTTCTATTATTAAAATAATAATAGTATTTTATTTATTAGCTTATTATATTATTAAGTTTCTAAAGAGATGTATTATATATATTTAGGAGTTTGTTTAATTATTACTATTATCTATAAAGCTAATATCTATAGTAACTATAAAGCTATTAAATAAATCGCTAGCTTTATAGCTAAACTGGAAGTAGAAGTTNCTATAAAGCTAATATCTATAGTAACTATAAAGCTATTAAATAAATCGCTAGCTTTATAGCTAAACTGGAAGTAGAAGTTCTTTATCCTATTAAAATATTATATTATTTATTTAGGTTTTTTATGATAGTTATCTAAAAAGCTATAATTAAAATATAATAATTATCATATTATATAAGTAATATCTAGTCTTATTATAGCTATAGTGTAATCTATAAAGCTAATATCTTATTAGTAGTATTTAATCTCTATATAAGAAGCTTAATTGTATTATAGTAGAAATTCTTTAGTCTTTAGAGGAACTTCAAACTATTTGATATATTATATATATTTCGTAAGGTATTTAAAGAGCTTTCTAATATATACTAGTTATAAGAGCTATAGTTATTATACTATTTAATCTCAAATAATCTTAATAGTAAGAAACTACTATAGGTTTTTATTTCTTTTACAATAATACTTCTTTTAAAAATCTATTAATAATATAAGTATTTTAGATATATTTACTAAGGAGAATAAGAATATAAAATTATTAATATAAGAGAAGAAGATAATATACTTTTTAAATTAGTAATATAGGTTTCTTATAATAAGTTTAAAATTAAGATATTTAAAACTTACTTCTAAGTAGTATTAATAAACGAGAGGAGACTTTTAAAGACTATAAAATATTTTATTAAAATAGTAAATTCTACTTAATATTTAATAACCTAGGAGTATTTCTATATTAATAACCTTATTAAATACTATATATATATAAATATCAATTATATTATATTAAAATAGCTTGAGGTTAAAATAGTTAGTAATTACTATAAGGGTTTGAAATAATATACTTATTAAAATAGCTATATAAGTCTTACAGTTATCTTATAGTTATTAATCTCTATAGATAACTAGTTAAGTTTTAAATTTCAAGGGGTATATATACTTCTTAAGCTTATAGGTATAAAGCTAATAGTATTTTAAATCTTCAAAGTCTTTTATGAAAGTTTTATTAATCTTACTTTAGAAGTCTAATTTAATATCATTCTTAAGATAAGTTTATTTAGCTACTACTATAGTTTTAGCATATAGATAAATAAATATTACTAAGTGAAATATAAGTAATAGTAATAATTTCTACTATAAGACTCCTAGAGTAAGAATTTCTACTCCCTTATACTTTAAATACTCTTTAATATCTAATTTATTTTATAATCAAAATTTATTATTAGAAGTTATAATATTTATATTTTAAAGTTCTTAAGAAAATTAAACTTCTAGAGTCCCTTCTAGTTAATTATTTATATAATTCTATAGTTATAAGTAGGAGTATTTTAGAGTATTCTAAAACGACTAAAAAGTACTAGTTAAAAACATAACTTGAAATAAAGATCTCCTAATTATCCTAATATAATACTTTATTTATCCTTTGTACTTAACCTTCCTTAAGGATACTTCAGCTTTTTACCTTTTTATATTTTTATCTATGTAAATAGGATTATACAAGAATATAATAGATAATTCTAAAAGGATTATTAATACGAATTTTATAGTTTGAAATAGTATTTCATAAGGTTTCAAAGTAATTACTATATAGATATAAAACTTCAAACTACTATAACTACTTCTTATTATATTAATTATTTTATTAGGCTTTCTATTTAGATTTAAATAAATAACTAAACTAATTTCAAGTAGTTGTATTATAATTAATTATTCTCATAACTAGTAAGAAACTTTATTAGAAGTAAACTATTTGAAGTTATTTTTTAAAGAAGTTAAACCT
This sequence comes from Colletotrichum spinosum, assembly GCA_004366825.1. Classification (NCBI taxonomy): domain Eukaryota; kingdom Fungi; phylum Ascomycota; class Sordariomycetes; order Glomerellales; family Glomerellaceae; genus Colletotrichum; species Colletotrichum spinosum. The sequence goes on from QAPG01000769.1 coordinate 4,477, forward strand.
TTATTAAAAAAGGTTTTATTAAAAGTGATATCATAATTTATTATAATTTTATTTGAAAGTAGGTTTTATATTTAATATTAATTAGTTAAAGTATTACTAGCTAAAACGCTAATAAAAGTACACCCCTTGAAATATACTCACTAATTATACTTAGGTTTTATATCTATAGTAGAAATAAAGTATCTATATCTATAAATATAGAAATAAGCTAAATCCAGCCTTATAATATTATTTCTTTAAGTAGTTTTATAAAACCTCTAGTATAATATTTATTAACTCAAAAAATATATTAGTATTTAATTATAGAGAAATACTACTACTTATAGGGTTTTAAGTTAGAATTTATAAAATAGTTTACTCTTATATTCTATAGTTTTTATATATATTTTAATAATTATTCTATTACGCTTAGTATTTCTATTTTAACTTTAGGTATATAAAGCGGAAAGCTTAAGATATATATTTTAAGAAGTTAAGTTATACTTTAGATTCTTATACTTAGGGATCTTATTATTATATTTGAAAACTTTCATATTAATATTATACTAGCGTTTAAGAAAAAGAATAAAACTTTGAAACATTCTTATAACAATAACTTTAGTATAATTAATAAAGTAAAAGTTTTAAGAGTACTTAGTATTTCTATCTACAAATATTAAAACTAAAATATAATTACTATAGTTTTAGTAATAAGAGTAGAAGTTAAAAGTAATATCCTCCTTAAAAGTAATATATAAAATATTCTTATATTCTATATACTAGATCTTATGTTTTACTTTATTAATACTATACGCCTTATATATTCCTTAAGGTAACTAGTAATAATTACACTTTTAATAATCATTAGTAATATATATATTTTATATAGTTAAAATAAAGTAGTTAAGAGACTTTTTACTAAGATACTTTAGTTACTAATACTAGAGCTATATTAAGCTAGATTCATATTAAGTAATAAGATTTCTTAATAGGTGTATATTATACTATATAACCATTCAAATTTAGCCTTCTCCTTACTTAACTATAGCTTTATACTTATATTCAAACCTTATATTACTAGAATATCTATTATTCTAATAGTTAAAACTAGTATATATGGGTTCTAGTAGTCTCTTAATACTTCTTTTTTCTATAGTAGTTTAATATAATCCCTCCTCTTAGAAATCTTATCTTTAAGATCTAACTACTAGGATATTAGTATAAAATAGTAGTATTTAGCTTTTTTTTAATATTCTTTTTTAATTAAGACTTAAATATTTATTCTAAGCTTTATATTTTAGTTTTTCAATATTAAGTTTTAATTAATATTAGTTTCTTAAGATATATTCTAACTATAGCTATATTCTAATTAATTTAGAGTTTGTATATAGAATAATTAGGTTTTTTTAGTTATAGAGATATTAGAAGGATTTCTTCCTTATTCCTAACTATAAGAATTTTATATTCATTATAATTATAATATCTTAATTCTTAAAGAAGTTATATGAAATTTCTCCTAGTAGTACCTTATAGGTTTCCTAATCCTACTTATTCTATAGAATACTATTCTTACTAGTTAGGTTAAAGTAGTATATATTTTGTGATTTTTCTAGCTTTAGAGATTAATATTATTCTCTTTATTATTCTTATTATCCCCCCTTAGTAACCCATAGGTAACTTCCTTATTATCAATTTTACTATCTTCTATTTTAAAGAAACTTTAACTACTTCTAACTCAAAAAAGGCTTTTTTTATTGTTTGAATTTTCAACTTTACATATAAGTCGTTCTTATTTTCTTCTTTTATGATAACTTTATTTCTAAATTCTCAATAATAATAATAATAATAATATAATATCTACTCTTACTACTTTTATTACTCCTACTACCTTTACTCCTACTTTCTTATTACTTCTTCCCCTTATTCTTATTGCTACTTAAAAAAGAATTCTACTTTAAAACAAGGAGCTACTAAATTATTATATACTTGTTATATCTTTCTAATTAATAATAATAATAATATTAATAACTTTATATATCCTATTTCCTACTACTACTATTTCTATTTTATAACTATTTAGAAGTTAACTAATTATATCTTATTACTTTCTTTCTACTATAAAACTACTAATATATCTTTACTACTTCTTTTTTCTTATTTCTACTAATTATCTTAAATATTAGTAATAAGTATTCTTATTATATTACTATATATAGTAAAATATATATTTTAATATACTCCTATCCTTCTTCTTATAAATTACTCTTATAACTATAAAATATATTCTAATATCTCTTTAAGCTATTTATACTACTACTCTTATAATTCTTACTTTATACTATCTTTTTAGTAATCTTTTATCTAAACCTAACCTTTTCTTTACTACTTATAATATTAAGATAAGATATTTATATTATTATCTCTTAGTATTCTCCTACTAATTATTCATATAAGGAAATATTCAAAAATTTAAATTACTACTTATAAAGCCTTTTAGGCTAAAACTTCTTATGTTAGTAAGTCTAATACTAAATATAAAACTAAAGATAAACAAATAGAATGATTAGTTTATAAATACTAACTTATAGCTATTAATATTATAACTACTATTATGTTATAATATAACTACTTCTTAAAGAAGAATATAAGGGCTATTACTACCCTCTAGTAGGCCTAGGAAATATAAATTTATATTATAGAAATATAGACTACTATATTTATAAATCTTTAGACTATTTTTCTAGAGTAGTCTTTAACTTACTCTTATATTATAAATATCTTTTTACTTTTTTAATACTTCTTTAGTAACTTCTTACTTATTAATATTATTCTTTTAATATATTAATATTTTTAATTTATATTTCCTAACTCCTAAGACTTCTAAATAGCTTAGTAATAATAATAATAATAATAAGGAGGGTAGTAGAAATAGAAATAGTAATAATAAGGAAAGTAATAATAATAATACTAAGTAATCTAATACCCCCTTAGTCTCCTCCTAATACCCTATATATTTCCTCCCTTTAAGAATTAGTTATTACTTTTAGGTTTTACTACGCTTTTCTTAAGCTTTTAGGTTAATATAAGTTTTTTAGCTTTATTCTACTAATAATCTAGATATATTACTATTTTTCTAATTTATTAGTAATCTTTAGGAGATTTATTTTATATTCTAATTTTAATTCTAATAATACTTTCTATTAAGGTTATTATAAATTTTCCTCTACTTTATACTTTTTCTATTTAATTAAATATTAATAGTTTCTTTATAGTTTCTTGTGATTTACTATATAATTAACCTTATATATATTATTTCTTAGGCTTTTAATAGGGACTACTTGAAGTATTAGTAGATTATCTCTATATTTATCTAATTATAATAAGGAGAAGATATTATAAATCCTATATTTGTTATCTAAATTAAATTTAAATATTTAACTTTTATTAACTACTTATACTATTCTAAATATTCTTAAGTATTTATTAGATAGCTTTTTAACTAGTTACCTTTATTAAATATCTTTAGTAGATAGTAATATATAATTACTAACTTTAAAATCTAACTACTTCTTTTCCTTATTATACTATTTAATATATTCTTTATTTACTTCTTCTAATAAAAACTTTAGCTACTATCAATATAACTAAAAGTAGTTTATTTTTTCTTTTACTATAAGGACTACTTTAGATTTAATATTCACTAGAGAGTTATTATCAAGTCTTCTTAATAAGTAACGTATTAAAATATCTATTAGTATAACTCTAGTAGTATTATAAACTAAGGTATTATATATAAATTTAGCTATAGGTAACTATTTTGCCTAATTATTCTAATTGAAGTTGATTATTATTTTTAAGAAGTATTTTATATTTTAATTTTGCTATTCTATTTGCCTATTAGTTTATAGGTAGTATATTATATTTAGTTTCTTTTTAATAGCTAGTAAGTAAGTAATAAGAATCTAAAATCTACTAGTAAATAGTAAATTTCTATTAGATATAATAGTTTGAGGAATTCTATACTTAAGGAAGATATTATTTACTAAGAAGGCAACTAGTTTGTTTACTATTAGGGAGTTTTTTATTAGTAAGTAGAATATATATTTTATAAATTAATTAATTATTATTAGTATATTATTATAGTCGTTTTTGAAAAATTAATTAATTTAGGTAATTTAGTAATAAAGTCTATATTAATATGTTGCTATGGGTTACTAGGTATTAATAGAGGTGCTAACTTACTATATGGGAGGTGGTATTAAAGTTTTGATTATTAGTATATTATATACTTTAATATATATTCCATAATATCCTTTCTTACAGATTTCTATTAGTATATATATCTTAACCTCTTAAGTATTCTAGTAATATTTAGGTATTTCTTTAAAGGTTTTCTATAGAAAGCTATTAATAGGTCGACTTCAAGTTAATATCTATTTGGGATAACTAGTTTATTTTAAAAGTTTACTTTTCTCTTTATTAATAGACTAATTATTATTTTTCTAATATAACCTTTCTCCTCCTCTTATTATAATTTCTTTTTATACTTATTAGATTGCTTTTTTTAATATTTCTTCTAGTTTCTTGAGAATGATATCTTCTGGGTTTACTATTAACTTTTAGTTTTAAAAAGATATTACTACTATTTTATTTAAGAATTAATTTAAAAAGTTTTCTAAGAAGGTACTTCTAGCTCCTTAGGTTTTCTTTTTATAGATTGATAATCTAACTATCTTAATAGATTGTTTACTAGGTTTTATCTCTCTAGCTAGTAGTTAATAATATAATTAAATAATAATATATCTTAAAGGAGTCTTACCTAGTAATTATTAAATTAGAATTTTGGTACTAGGTAGTAGTAGTTTAAGTAATTAGTAATAAAGGTAACTTTATATTATAAGTATAAAGAATAGTATTTCTATATGAATACTATTTTGTAAATAGCTAGTAGTTTAACTTTTAGTATACTACATCTTAATTCTATTCTCTTTAATTTCTATAAGAAGTAAGCTAATAGTTATTATTATTTCTCTTCTAATTAAGTAATTACTATTTGTATAGTAAAGTTAGAAGTATTTATTTCTATATAAATTAGAAGGGTTAAAGTGAAATATTATAAAATAAGTATTTAAGTAAACTTATACTATACAGTTTTAAAGGTTTTAATTGTCCTAAAGGTTGTTATGTTTTCTCGTTTTGCTTATTTAGTTAGTTAATTAGTAAGTTTAATATATCTTTCAGAGTAGTTCTAAATAAACCTCCTATAGAACTCTATAAACCCTAGGAAGATTCAGATTTTTCTAATATTAATAAGTAGTAGTTATTTTTTAATTACTAATATTCTTTTTTTATAATAATATTCTTTAGAAAAATAATAGCATTTAAGAACTTAATTATTTATATATAAAACTTATATATCTATAGATTAATATAAAGCCTTATAGTTAATAATTAGTTTAGTATTTTTCTTATTATTATTATATATTTTTCTTTAGTCTTAGTGAATATTAAGATATTATCTAAGTAGATGATATATATAATATCTATTAAACTTATTAAGGTATTATTAATATATATTTAGAAGGTTGCTAGGGTATTAACTAAACTAAATAGTATTATATGATATTTAAAGTATTTATATTAAGTCTGAAATACTATCTTCTACTTATTATCTAGCTATATATAGATTTAGTAATATATATCTTTTAGATCTAGTTTAGTAAACTATGAGGTTTTTCCTAAATAGTTTAAAATCTTATTAATAAGTAGTAGTAATATATAGTTCTTAATAGTAAGATTATTTAGATTTCTATAATCTATATATAGTTTTAACTTATTTCTTTTTTCTGAAATAAATAAGATTAGTAATTCTATAGGATCTTTCAATATTTTAGTTTATCTTTTTTTAAAAATTAATACGAAGTATTAATATAGTTCTTCTAACTCTTCTTCTATAAAGGAATAAATAGGGTTTTATAAAAGCTCCTTACCTTTTTCTAATTCTATTATATATATATAAATACTTTTTTCTATAGGGATACTAGTTTTCTTTATATTAAGAATATAAGCTGACTCTTAGTATTCTAGTAATAATTAATTAAGATTAACCTTTTTTTTATTTAAATCTCCCATAGGTTATTATTAAGCGGCTTATTACTCCCCTTCTATTGATACTAATATAGTTAAGATTATTAATATACATTTAGATTACTTCTTAGCTTTATTAATTACTTTAGTTTTATATATTAGTTTAAAATTAGTAATCATTAAAAGATAGGTCTAACCTAGAATCTTCTATTTTAAATTAAGTTTTTCCTTTTTTTAGGGGATCTTTAGGGTTATATTATATTCACTAGTATTACTTACTTAGAATATATAAGATGGTATTTATATTATACTAAGGTTATCTATAATTTGTATAATTATAGTTTATATTTTATATTTAAGTATTATTCTTCTCTAGAGGCTTAATATATTCAGTTTTAAGTTGATTTCTATAGGTTTAGTATTATATAGTATCTTCTAGTTTAAGATGTTTTTATTAGCTTCTAGGTTGATAAGTATTTTTCCTTTTTTAACTTCTCTCTATATAGATTAATACCTCAGCTTTAAAGTATTAGTAAGGCCTTAGATTTTATAAGATATAAATACTATTAGCTTCTATCTCTAAAATATAATAGGGTTTTCTAATATACTTAGGTCTTTTATAGGAATAGTAGGTGTTTTTACTATATCAATCTAATATATAGCTTTTTCTTTTATAATTATAATACTTAGGTAGCTTTTAATAAGTAACTATTTAAAGCTATAGGGCTTCTTTTTATTTAAATTTAAATAAAAGAGTAATTATGAGGGATAACTTTCTTAACTAGTTCTCCCTACCTATTTCTTAAGTTAAGATAACTATTTATACTCCTGATAGCTTATAATTCTTCTGCTTTAGTATTTTAAAAGTAGGTTCCGCTAGGTTAGACTTATTTAGTAATTGTTTAATTATTTCTGTTTCTCTAACGATATAATTTAATTCTTAATATATAGTTAATAGGTTTCTATTTATAATTATATATTTTAATTCAAATAATAACTAGTTAATAAGATTTATAATTTAGAGTTTCTCTAATTAGGTATTAAAACATTCTGTTTTAAGAGACTTATATATATTAATGAACTATTAGTAGGATTACTTAACCTTCTGGCGAACTATATCTAATTTCGTTATTATTATAATAGTTTAGGTATTATTATTATTTATACTAGATTTTAGTTATTCTTCTATTACTATTTAAATAACCTGCTTAATATTATTATTATAAGTAATAGTAACTTATTCGATCTATTGATAAGATATAATACTTTTTAAATATAAGTTTATATATTAGATTTTATTTTTATTTATAGTAAAGTTGTTTTTAACTAAGTTGAACTAGGCTTATAGTTTAAATAGGAAGTTATTAAGATCTCATTAGCTATTTTTCTAATATTTAATAAAAGCTAATTATTTAACTAAAAGGTTTTCTTTTTATTTCTTAGGGTTAGATATAGGAGTAGAAGACCTTCTAGTATTCTTTTCTTCTAGATTATCTCTTTTATATAATATTATTAATCTTTCTAATTTCTACTTTTTTCTAATTTCTTTGTTTTTTTTTTAATTAATTAGTTTAAGTTAGTTTTAGAAAGATTACTATTATTCTAAAGTAGTAGTAATTCTCCTAGTTTATTAATACTACTATTAGTAGTTATAGGAGTTAGTTCTCTTATTAAGTTTAGTTTAGACTCCTAAGTTATTTAAATAATAGGTTTCTAATATAATATTATTATAGTCCTACTAGTTAGTATACTTAAGGGTAAGTAGAAGTTTAGATATATTAAATTAGATTTATACTAAATAATAGGACTTCTTGATAGATATATATTATATTATATAACTATTTCAATTTAGTTTTCCCCTTTTTAACTATAGCTTTATATTTATATTTAAGTTTTATATTACCGGAATATTTATTATTCTAGTAGCTAAAGCTGGTATATAGGGGTTCTAGTAGCCCCCTAGTGCCTCTTTTTTCTATAGTGGTCTAATAAGCTATTTATTATTATTTAGGAGTTTTTAAATAATATCTATAGTATACTACTAATAGTAGTAATATTGAAGAAAAGGTTTATACTATATTAATTATATAGTTAAAATAGTTAATTTCTTATGAAATATATAATATTTAATAACTTACTAATTATATTTAATATCAATAGTTATAAGTTTAGAATAATTGTTTTTCTATAGTTAAGATAAGTAGTTTAGCTTAATATCCTACTAGTAGCCTTATTCTTATAAGTATTAAAAAGAAATAAAGTTTATAATTAGAATAATATAGAAAGTAATATTATATAGGTATAACTTAACCTTTTTACCCTTACTAATTATTATAAAGATTTTAGTATTTCTGTAGTTTTTGATAAACATTAGCTTTATATTATACTAAATATGATTTCCTATGAGAACTTCTCAAAAGGCTATAAAGTATTCTATACTTCGAAAAATATAAACTAAAATATTTAAATTAAAGATAAAAAGTTTTAGAGAAAGTATTACTAAAGTTTGTTTTTATAATATATTTACTATATAGTATTATAGCTACTTTAACTACTAGGCTAATTATATAATTATTATTATCTAAAGCTTCAAACCCTTCTTAAGAAGTTTAAATCTAAAGTAAGTAACTATTTAATCCTTTTTTAATTAAAATATTTAGTATTTAGCTTTTATATACTAAGTAGAGGTATATATAGTAATAATATATTAAAAAGTAGTTTAGCTTATACTATAGAAAGTATAAAAGTTTATCCAAATCTTAAAAGTATGTCTTACCACCTTAAGTATTTAATATAGTAACTAGAGCTTCTACTAAAATATTAAAAATATTATAGTTAATCTTATGATATGAGAACGTTTTGAAGAAATATTATATTACTTCTATAATAGCCGAAATAATTTTATCTAGAAGTATAAAATTTAAATAACTACGAATTATAAATATATAGTTTTATATATAGGATTTGTTTAGTAAAAAAGCTAATAAAACTATAAAGCTGTAAACTTAAAGTATTCTAATAATAGTAGGAGTATAGTTAACTACTTTAATTTTATATATAATATTTTACTACTTCTAAAACTATATTTTAATTATTATATTTATAGTAAAGTACTTACGTCTAAAAGACTAAAGTATTTTATAATTTATTAAAATATTATTTTAGAAGTATAGGTTACTTGTAATATTAAAATAGTTATAGAAATTAGTAATTTATACTACTATATCTTCCTCTATATAGTAATATTAATATTAAAGTATTTTATTAATATATTAGAAGATCTAAATCATTATTTAAACTTAGTTTAACTACTTATACTAATACTCTTAAATTCTTAAAATATAGAAATTATAGAATATTATATAAACCTTTAAGTTTCTTTCTATAAGGTTTATAATATCTTTTATATAAACTTCTTTAGTAATATCTATTAGGAGTTATTAATTTTCTTTATAATTTTCTTTTATAAAAGTAGAAGTCTTAAAAATACCTATTTCAAGTATTTTAAGAATTTATTAGTACTTCTTAGCTTTTAGAAAGTTACTTAAAAGTAATTCTTAAGGAATTTCTAAAAAGAAACTTTAATAAGTAGTTACTTTAGAACTAAATAATCTTATAAATTATATATTCTAGCTTCTATTTGAGAAGTATTATACTAAATAAGTTACTAATTAGTTTTCTTAAGGATTAAAAAAGGGAATTTCTACAAGATATCTTAATATTTAAAATATTTAATTACTTTTACTCTATACTTAGAATAGTATCTAAGCTCTTCACCCTATATATAGATTTAACTATAGACTTTACTTAATAATAGTATTTATACTAATACTAGCTTAAAACTAGTTAAAATAGTAATAGGATTACCTATTATTATATATAAATATACCTCTAGGTCTAATATTTAACTCTATAGTAGTAGAAGACCTAATAGTAATAATTAGGGAGAACTTTATTAAGGCTAAAGTTTAATATATATAGATAAAAGTAACTACTAAGGTTATAAGGTTAAGAACTTTTATAAACCTCTTCAAATAGAATAAGATAGAATATTTATAAAAGCTAGGTATTCTATAATCTATAGCTTTTCTATAACTTTTATAATAGAATTAAAATCTCCTTAAAATCTATATAACTACTTATAAAAAGATAACTATAATATGAGTATATAAATATCTAGCTATAATTATTATAATTAAAACTATTAGTATATAAAACTAAGCTTTAATAAGATTATTCTAAATGTTATAATTAATAAGTAGCTTATAGATATTGAAAAGAAAATTTTCTAGCTATCCTATAAGAGATTATATTAAGCTAGTAATATTAGAGACTAAACATTAATTAGATAATACTTTAATATTAATACCTTATTATAATA
>QAPG01000770.1:0-14765 GCA_004366825.1 Colletotrichum spinosum
TAGAGGTATAATTATCTATAATAATAAGTAATCTTATTATTATTTTAACTAGTTATAAGTTAGTATTAGTATGAATACTATTATTAGGTAAAATTTATAGTTAAATCTATATATAGGGTGAAGAGCTTAGATATCATTCTAGGTATAAAGTAAAAGTAACTAAGTAATAGATAATAGTTTAGTTCTAAGTCGCCTAAGTAGTATTATATAATTTAAATAGAATTTAAATACTAAAGGTTAATAGAAATAGTAAATTGTAAGAGTATAGCTAAAGGCTTTAACTAGGAAAAGTTCGGATATATAAGTAGAACTTATATTACTATATAGACTATTACTTAAAAGATCTAAATTATAGTCTTTTAACTGAAAACTCTTTCTAGTATCTTAGTAGCTATAGCCGGCTGGTTACTAAGCATATTGTATAGTCCTATTAGTATATCCTTATATAGATATATAGTAAAAAAACAACTTATATTATAATATTTCTATTTATTCTTCTTACAAAAGAGATATTTCAATATATATTTACTAATAATATAGAATAGTTTTGTTATATTAAGATAGAATAAGAATCAATAGCTAAAATAAAATAAATAGTTACTAAATTCTAGGTATAAGAAATTCTTATTAGTAGCCTTTTTACTATTATAAATAAATAACTAGAGTATAATAATAATAATTATAATAAAAGATATTATTAGGAAATATATAGTATAGGAATAATAAGGAAGAAAAAGAAAAAAGGAAGAAAACTAAATAGTTAACTAGGAGTAACTAGTAAAATAATATAAAAGAATATTAGAAAGATAAAGATAGTATAGATAAAAGACTAAATAATAGTAAGATATATATAGAAGAAGTAGATAATACTTACTAAATACACAGTGAAATAATATAAAAAGATTATAATAGAATTTAAAAACCTATTCTTACTAGAATAATATTATAATAATTAAAAGTATCAATATATTATTAGGATAATAATAAATATATTTATAAATAACAAAAGGAATTACTAAGAACTTGGTAATAGTAATAATAATAATCAGTTTTATTATTCAAACTATAGAAATTATTTTAATAAATAAACATATTAATATAGAATAATTACTAGTACTAAAGGTATATTTTCTAATAAATAGTTAGTAATTATATATAGGCTTATAATAGATATTAAGAAATATATAATTATAATTTTAAAAATTAAGGCTTTTAGAAGGGGGGATAGTTATAAAGATATATTAATAGGACTATATAATACGCCTAATAATTAGCAAGTTATACTTATTAAAGTATTAGAAAGAATTTTTAGCTAAAGGATTATAACTTAAATCTTTCAAGTAATAATCTATATAGTAATATAGATCCTACTTATATATCTAAATCTTTCCTAGTCAAGACTTTTAGCTATACTCTTATATACTTCTAAAAGGATTATTAATAATTAGATTAATTAGCATTTAGTTAAATAGTATTAATACTATTAATCCTAAAAGTATTTTACTTTTAAAAACTCTTTAGATTTAGAGTTTTTAGCTAAAAACTAGTATTTTAGAAGCTTCAGACTAGTTTTATATATTTACCTAGCTATAGGCTTAACCTAAAGGGGAATATTAAGAAGGAGGCTTATAGCTATATATATTATATACTACAGGTACTTATATTATATACTAGCCTAAATACTATAGCTTAGAAACTCGCCTTCTTACTATATATAGTACTATGAAGCTCTTTTTTTTAGATATTACTAATTATATACTAATTGCCTCAATTTTCTCCACCTCTTGCCTAGAGGTGTCATACTTAAGATATATTCTAATCATAACTATATTTTAATTAACTTAAGGCTTCTATATAAAATAGTTAGTCTTCTTTAGTTATAGAAATATTAGAAGAACCTCTTCTTTATTCCTAGTTATAAGGATTTTATATCTATTATAATTATAATATCTTAATCTTTATAGAAGTTATATTAAGTTTCCCCTAGTAGTAATCTATTAGTTTTTTGTTCTTATTTATTCTATAAAATACTATTTTAATTAGTTAGGCTAAAGTAGTATACATTTTATAATTCCTCTAGTTTTAGAGATTAATATTGCTTTCTTTTATTATTCTTATTATCTCTTTTTAGTAACCTATAAATAACTTCTTTATTATTAATTTTGCTATTTTCTATTCTAAAGAAACTTTTAATTACTTTTAACTAAAGAAAAGCTTTTTTATTATTTAAACTTTTTAATTTTATATATAAGTTATTCTTATTTTCTTTGTTGTAAATAATTCTATTTTTAGGTTGTTAAAATAATAATAATAATAATTATAATATCTATCCTTACTACTCTTACTACTCCTACCCTTATTCTCCTACTACTTCTTCCCCTTATTTTTATTCCTACTTAAAAGGGAGCTATTACTTTAAAGAAAAAAACTACTAAGTTATTATATACTTCTTATACCCTTCTAATTAATAATAATAAGAATAATAATAACTTTATATACTTTATCCCCTATTACTACTATTTCTACTTCATAGCTATTTAGAAGTTAATTAGTTATATCTTATTAGTTCTTTTTTATTATAAGATTATTAATATATTCTTACTACTTCTTTTCCTATTTCTACTAATTATTTTAAATATTAATAATAAGTATTCTTATTTTACTACTATATATAGTAAGAAGTATATTTTAATATATTCTTATTTTTCTTCCTATAAACTACTTTTATAACTATAAAATATATTTTAATATCTCTTTAAACTATTTAAATTGTTACTTCTATAGTTTTTACTTTATACTATTCTTTTAATAATCTTTTACTTTAAACTAATTTGTTTTCTACTACTTATAATATTAAAATAAAATACTTATATTATTATTTCTTAATACTCCCCTAATAATTATTAATATAAGAAGATCTTATAAAAATCTAACTTACTACTTATAAAGCCTTTTAAATTAAGACTTCTTATATTGATAAGTCTAATACTAAATATAAAATCAAAAATAGAGAAATTAAATAATTAGCCTATAAGTATTCACTTGTAACTACTAAAGCTATAGCTACTACTACTTTATAATATAACTATTTTTCAGAGAGAAATATAAAAACTATTACTATTTTCTAATAAGCTTGGGAAGTATAAATTTATATTATTAAAATATAAATTACTATTTTTATAAACTTATAAACTATTCTTCTAGAACAATCTTCAACTTATTCTTATATTATAAATATCCTTCTATCCTTTCAATACCTCTTTAGTAACTTTCTATTTATTAATATTATTTTTAAATATATTAATATTTTTAATTTATATTTCCTGATTACTAAAGTTTGTATATAGTTTAATAATAATAATAATAAACATAGTAGAAATAGAAATAGTAATAATAAGGAAAGTAATAATAATAATACTAAATAATCTAATATTTTCTTAATTCTTTCTCAATATTTTATATATTTCTTCTTTATAAGGATTAATTACTACCTTCAGGTGTTATTATATTTTTCTTTAACCTTTAGGTTAATATAAATTTCTTAGCCTTATTTTACTACTAATCTAAATATATTACTCCTTTTATAACTTACTAATAATCACTAGGAAACTTTCTTTATATTCTAACTTTAGTTTAAATAATATATTTTATTAAAACTCCTATATAGTTTTCTCTATTTTATACTTCTTCTATTTAATTAAATAATAATAGTTTCTTTATAGTTTCTTATAATCTATTATATAATTAATTTTATATGTATTATCTCTTAAGTTTTTAATAAGAACTATTTAAGATATTAGTAGATTGCTTTTATATTTCTCTTATTATAATAAAGAGAAGATATTATAAATCTTATATTTTGTATTTGAATTAAATTTAAATCTTTAATTCTTATTAACTACTTATATTATTCTAAATAGTCCTAAATATTTATTAAGTAGTTTCTTAATTAGTTACTTTTATTAAATATTTTTAATAGATAATAATATATAATTACTAACTTTAAAGTCTAATTACTTTCTTCTCTTATTATACTACTTAGTGTATCTTTTATTTACTTCTTTTAATAAGGCTTTTAGGTACTATTAATATAACTAGAAATATCTTACCCTCTTTTATATTATAAGGATTACTTTAGGTTTAATACTTTCTAAAAAACTATTATAAAGTTTTTTTAATAAGTAACTTATTAAGATATCTATTAGTATAATTCCAATAGTATTATAAATTAAAGTATTATAAAGGAATTTAGCTATAGGTAACTATGTTATCTAATTATTTTAATTAAAATTAACTACTATTTTTAAGAAGTATTCTATATTCTAATTTCATTATTCTATTTACTTATTAGTCTATAAGTAGTATATTATATTTAATTTCCCCTTAATAACTGATAGATAAATAATAAGAATTTAGAATCTACTAATAAATAGTAAACTTCTATTAGATATAGCAATTTACAAAACTCAATATTTAAAAGAAATATTATTTATTAAGAACGCTACTAAGTTTTCTACTATAAGGGACTTCTTTATTAATAAGTAGAATATATATTTCATAAATTAATTAACTACTACTAATTCACTATTATAATTCTTCTCTAAAATTCTAATTACGTTGAATAATTTAATAATAAAATCTATAATAATATATTACTATACGCTAGTAGATATTAGTAGAAATACTAATTTACTATATAGGAAGTAGTATTAAGGTTTTAATTATTAGTATATTATATATTTTAATTTATTTTCTATAATATCATTTCTTATAAACTTCTACTAATATATTTATCCTAACTTCTTAAGTATTTTAATAATATCTAAATACCCCCCTAAAGGTTTATTATAAAGAACTATTAATAAGTTAACTTAAAATTAATATTTATTTAAGATAACTAGTTTACTTTAGAATTGTACTCCTCTTTTTTATTAATAGACTAATTATTACCTTTTTAATATAACCCTTCTCTTTTTTTAAAAATAATATCTTTTTATACTTATTAGATTTCTTCTTCTAATATCCCTTTTAGTCTCTTTAGAATAATCTCTTCTAAGTTTATTATTAGCTTTAAGTTTTAGAAGGATATTACTATTACTTTATTTAAAAACTAGTTTAGAAAATCTTCTTAAAAAGTGCTTCTAGTTCTTTAAATTTCTCTTTCTACAAATTAATAATTTAATCGTCTTAATAAACTATTTATTAAATTTTACTTCTCTAGCTAATAGTTAATAATATAATTAAATAATAATATATCTTAACAGAACTTTACCTAATAACTATTAAGCTAGAGTTTTACTACTAAGTATTAGTATTCTAAATAATTAATAATAAAGGTAACCTTATATTATAAGTATAAAAAGTAATATTTCTATATAAATACTACTTTATAAATAGCTAGTAATTCAGCTTCTTAAGTACTATATCTTAACTTTATTCTTTTTAACTTCTACGAAAAGTAAACTAATAGTTACTACTATTTGTTTCTAATTAGATAACTACTACTCCTATAGTAAAATTAGAGGTATTTATTTTTATATAAATTAAAAAAGTTAGATTAAAGTATTATAGAATAAGTACTTAAGTAAACTTATTGTATAGATTTTTAAAAACCTTAATTACCCTAAGAATTATTATCTCTTCCCTTTTTACCTATTTAATTAGTCAATTAGTAAGTCTAATATATATTTTAGAATAATTTTAAATGAATCTCTTGTAAAACCCTATAAAATTTAAACAGATTTAGATTTCTCTAATATTAATAAGTAGTAGCTACTCTTTGATTTTGAATATTCTCTCTTTCTTTATATAATAATACTTTAGAAAATAAAGAACTTAGAAACTTAATTATCTATATATAAAACTCATACTTCTCTAAATTAATATAAAGTCCTATAGTTAATAACTAGTTTAATACTTTTCTTACTATTTCTATATAATCCTCCTTAGTTTTAGTAAATATTAAATTATTATCTAAATAGATAATATATATAATATCTATAAAACCTATTAAAGTATTATTAATATATACTTAAAAAGTTAATAGGGTATTGATTAAATTAAATAATGTTACATAATACTTAAAATACTCATATTAAATCTGAAATACTATTTTCTACTTATTATATAATGATATATAAACCTAGTAGTATATATCTTCTAGATCTAGTTTAATAAACTATAAGGCTTTTTTTAATAGTCTAAAATCTTACTAATAAGTAGTAGTAGTATATAGTTCTTAATAGTAATATTATTTAGACTTCTATAGTTATATATAGCTTTAATTTATTTCTTTTTTTTCAAAATAAATAAGATTAGTATTTCTATAAGACTTTTTAATATTTTAATCTATCTTTCTTCAAAAATAAATATAAGGTATTAATATAATTCTTTTAATTCTTTTTCTATAAAGGAATAGATAAAGCTTTATAGAGACTTCTTACTTTCTTCTAATTCTATTATATATATATAAATTCTTTTTTCTATAGGGATACTAACTTTCTTTATATCAAAGATATAAACTTATTCTTAATATTCTAATAGTAATTAATTAAAATTAACCTTCTTTTTATTTAAATCTCCTATAGGTTATTATTAAGTATCTTATTACTTCCACTCTATTAATATTAATATAACTAAGATTACTAATATATATTTAGATTACTTCTTAGTTTTATTAATTACTTTAATTTTATATATTAATTTAAAGTTAATAATAATTAAAAGATAGGTTTAATTTAAAGTCTTCTACTTTAGATTAAATCTTACTTCTTTTCCCTAAGGGATCTTTAGAATTATATTATATTTATTAGTATTACTTATTTAGAATATATAAAACTTCATTTATATTATATTAAAGTTATCTATAATTTTCATAACTATAGTCTATATTTTATATTTAAATATTACTTCTCCTTAGAAACCTAATACTTTTAATTTTAAACTAACTTCTATAGGTTTAATATTATATAATATCTTGTAGTTTAAAATATTCTTATTAGCCTCTAAGTTAATAAGTATGTTTCCTTTTTTCTAATTTCTCTCTATATAAATTAATATTTTAACTTTAAACTATTAATAAAACCTTAGATCTTATAAGATATAAATACTATTAGTTCTTATTTCTAAAATATAATAGAATCTTATAATATATTTAGGCTTTTTATAAATATAACAATTATCCTTATTATATTGATATACTATATAACTTTTCTTTCTATAATTATAATATTTAGATAGCCTCTAGAGAATAACTATTAACAATTATAAAATATCTTCTTATTTAATTCTAAGTAAAAGAATAATTATACAAAATAGTTCTTTTAACTAATTCTTTTTACTTATTTTTTAAATTAAGATAACTATTTATATAACTAATAATCGATAATTCTTTTATTTTAGTATTTTGAAAATAAGTTTTATTAGAATAAACCTACCTAGCGATTACTTAACTATTTCTACCTTTTTAGCTATATAATTTAATTCTTAATATATAATTAGTAGGCTTCTATTTATAATTATATAACTTAACTTAAGTAGTAAGTAGTTAATAACATTAATAACTTAAAACCTCTCTAATTAAATATTAAGATATTTTATTTTAAAAGACTTATATATTATAATAAATTATCAGTAGGATTACCTAACCTTCTAGTAAATTATATCTAACTTAATTATTATGATAATAGCTTAAGTATCATTATTATCTATATTAGACTTTAATTATTCTTCTATTACTATTTAAATAACCTATTTGATATTATTATTATAAGTAATAGTAATTTGTTTAATCTACTAATAAGATATAATACCCTCTAGATATAAGCTTACATATTAGATTTTATTTTTATTTATAGTAAAGTTCTTTTCTATTAAGTTAAATTATCCTTATAATTTAAATACAAAGTTATTAATATCTAACTAACTACTTTCTTAAAATTTAATAAAAGCTAATTATTTAACTAAAACGTTTCTTTTTTATCTTTTAAAATTAAATAGAGGAATAGAAGACTTTCTAGTACTCTTTTCTTCTAAATTATCTCCCCTATACAATACTATTAATGTTTCTAACTTCTACTTCTTTTTTAATTTCTTTACTTTTTCTTTAATTAATTAGTCTAAATTAGTTTTAAAAGATTACTATTATTCTAAAAGAATAACTATTCCCCTAGTTTATTAATACTACTACTAGTAGTTATAAGAATTAATTTTCTTATTAAGTAAGGTTTAAACCCCTAAATTATTTAGATAGTAGGTTTCTGATATAATACTATTATAATCCTACTAATTAGCATATCTAAAAGTAAGTAGAAATTTAAATATATGAAGTTAGGCTTATATTAAGTAATAAGATCTCTTAATAAATATATATTATACTATATAATCATTTAAACTTAGCCTTCTACTTACTTAATTATAACTCTATACTTATATTTAAGCCTTATATGATTAGAATATCTATTATTCTAGTGACTAAAGCTAGTACAGAGAAGCTCTAGTAGCCCCCTAGTGCCGCCCTTCTCTATAGTAGCCTAATTTAATTTATATTTATTAAAATCATAAGATAATCAGTTATCTTTTAATTATTTTTAATAGTAATCTATGAGGAGTATTAAAAAGATATTTATAAAGCTAACTATAAGTTAGATAATTATTGTAATAATAGATAAAACTATTAAGATTAGAGAAGTCTATATTAAAGCTCTAGAAGATATTATAAGATAAGACTTATTAAATTAATTTAATTTTAATATAAATATCATATTAAAACTCTTAGAATAAGCTATAGATATATATTCTATTCAGATTTATTGTTTTAATATTTATTTATTAAGTTTTTCTGATATTACTTCTATATTCTTAAGACAATATATTACTATATATCAATTACGTTAAGTTATATAGTTATATATACCTTTCTAATTATATAAAAGAGTAACTTATAAGTTAATAGGTTAATTATTAGATTCAAATTAAGTAAAATATTTTTATTCGGTTAGTAATTTATATATTTATATAGTTTTTAATATAGAGAAGCTAGTTATAATTTATTTAGAAATTAGTCTAAAATGTCTTTTAGTAAGTTAATAATAAGTAAGTAAGTTTAGATAGTAGAAATAATGTTAAGAATAAGGAGGAATTTAAGTAATTAGGCTAAAAGTAATTATAGTAATATAAACAGATTTAATATTAAGTTAAACTTATTATATAGAACTTTTAATAAGTTTAAAAGTAGGATTATAATACGTTTAGGCCTAAAGCTTCTTTTATGATATAAATAGTAAATATATATAAGTTATAGGCTAAACCTTATAGTATTTATCTTATAAATAGTAGTAGGAAATATAGAATTTTATTTATTATTCTAACCTTTAGATTTCAGAATGGTACTTTTATAATTAAGATGCTTCTTATACTATAGATCTATAAATATAGTATTTTCTATTTAATATATTTTTCTAGGTTTTTCCCCCTATTTTCTATTGCTGTTAGACTGGGTTAGGGGAGGTTGTTTTATTTGTTTGTTTGAGTAATTCCAGCCTTAGTAGCTAGCGCCTATTTCAGTACTAAGCATCTAGTACTAACTATAGCTAAATACATAGTAATTAGTAAGTAATTACTATATTATAAATCTAAGGCTCTATATAGTATTATATATCATATAAAATAATAATAATAGTAATAATAAATTAGAATATTATTTTATATCTATATAGTAAGATGATATATAGTACATATTACCCTTTAGATAAATTAATACTAATTAGTTGTTCATCTTTCTATTATTATAGTGTAAATTAGTAAGGCTTATTATAATAGAAGAAGTAATTATAAAAGACTATACTCAAGGTTTATATAAGGCGAAAGATTGTAGGAACTACTACTTAGATACTTCAGATTCTTCCCGCCTTAAGATTATAGCTAGAAGACTCTAAATAATATACTAATACCTTAAAGAGGCTTTTGGAAGACTTAAGTAGTAATATTATATTAAGGTTCTTATTCTAATTAAATTAAGATACTCCTTATAGTATTTCTTAAGAGTTTAATTACATATTTTTAATTGTTACTTACTAAAGTATATTTAATAAATCTGATAAATATTATTAAGCTTTATTAGACCTTTATAATGTTAGAGATTTATAGTATTTCTAGTTTTAACTCTTTAGAATTTATATAACCTTTTAAACCTTATCTTATTACTTTTTTGTCATATAGATAAGTAAATATAATAATTTCTTTATCATATTTTAATATTCATAATAATATTCAAATTACTAGCCCCTAGGGAAGTAGCTGCTTTAGGTATTTTGGTAATACATTTAGTAGTATTAAGTACTATCCCTTTATTTATAAAACTCTATTATTATTTAAATCTTATACTATTTAGATAGATTTAGAATATTAATTGTAATAATATTATAAATGAACAACTCTTACACTCTTAATTTACTTAATATATTAAATGGTACTTTAAAATTTCTTTAAAATTATATAATTAGGGAAAGGCTAATGGCTCGCTCTCTACTACAACTCTTAGTAGACATATTACCTCCTAAAGTGTAACTTCAACCTTCTTACCCACCCACTAATTACTATAGCTAGCTTCTAATTAATCTAAAGCTAAATCTTTTATCATTATAATGTCTAGTATACTTACCCTATATTAATCTTTTTATAGATAATAAATAATTAATAATTCTTTCTATATCAACCTCACGCCCTTATACCCTTATACTTCTATAGCTATTAATATATAGTTTAATTATCTTAAGATATTTAATTACTACTAACTATAGACATTCTATTTAAATATTTATTACAACTTTAATATCTCTAAATATCCTCTAGACTAAGTCCTATCTATCCCTAAGATAAACGTTTATATTACTAATGTAAAAGTTCTCTACTAATAATATAAACTAACTTATAATCTCTATATAAATATAATAAGACTTAGCCTACTCTTATTAATCAACGATTTTAACATATTAATTAAATATAGTTAATATATAAATAATACTTATATAGATATAAGTACTTCTAATATAACTGAATAGTTTTTAAAACCTCTATGATTATTTTATTATAATACTCTCAAGTATATAATAATTAATATTATAATAATATATTAATATTAAAGTATTGTCTACTTAATACCTAATTCCTAATATTATTAGTTTGATATAGTAAGTTATAAATTACCTAAATAACATTCTTTTCAATATCTATAGAGTATTTATTAATTATAATATTTAGAATAATTTTATTGAAACTAAATCTGATAAAATAATAACCTTAATTATAATAGTTATCATTAGATATTTCTATACTTATTTTATAATACTCTTCTTATTAATAGCTATATTAATTTCAAAGAGATTTCAATTCCATTATAAAAAATATAGAAGAATAATAGATTATAAAACGCCTAGCTTTTATAAGTATTCTATTTTATTCTATTTTCAAGAAGTTTATAAAAGTTCTCAATCCTATAACCTTAATAATTACTTTTAGTTATATATATTAAACCCTAGTCTTAATGAAACTCTCTCTATATGAATTATTACTATAAAACCTTCTATTACTATATAATTAAATATTAAAACCAGAGGTATATTTATCTATAATAATAAGTGATTTCATTATTATTTCAACTAATTATAAGCTAGTATTAATACGAATACTATTATAAGGTAAAGTTTATAGTCAAATCTATATGTAAGGTAAAGAACTTAGATACTATTCTAAATACAGAGTAAAAGTAACCAAATAAAATTATATAATAATAAGTTCTTTTAGATATTTAAAATAATTTTAAAGATTAACCTATTATAACTTAATAAGTTATAAATATTTAAATTATCTCCTATATTTAAAACTATCTTTTCTTCTATAGTATCAAAATTAATATAAATAGTAAAAAGATTATTAGTATTTTATATTAAGTTTTTTAATAAGATCTATTTATCCCTTAGATATTTAAAGAGATTACTAAAGCTAGTAAATACTATAGTATCTTTAAGTAAAACCTTAAGAAATTCCTAGAGTAATTTCAAGATTTTATAGAAGAAGAATAAGAGATTATACTACTTCTTTATAAGGTTAAACCTAAGATTTAATAGATTAAACTTACCTTAATTCTTCTATAAGTAGTAGAAGAGAGATAGTAGTAATATAAATAATTAGCCTTTATACTCTTAATATTAGTATTATACTTCTTATTCCTCTTATTAATCTTATTAATATATAGCTTTTTCAATATAAAACCTCCCTACATATAGGAGGCAAATTATAGATATAATAACTTATAGTCCTTAAGGCAACTTAAATACCCCCTATATATAACTTCTATTATTTTATTTAATAATACTTTAGCTAAATATACTACAGAGTTTATAAAGCTATATAATAGAAATATAAAGTATAATAGAAGTCTATATAATATATTCAAGATAAAGATTTATATCTTCTATAAATATTACTTTAAGCTTAATATTTTATATTATACATAGGTTAGTATACTTTCAATTATACCTAAAGATTAAGCTCTTCAGTATTACTTTGAATACTCAAATAACCCTAGCTTTAATATATAATTTAGATAGATAACTTACTATATTAAAACTACTTTGAAAATAATAAATATTAATAGATATATCTTTCTAATTAATAAAATATTATATTTTGAAGTATTATAGTTAAGAAATAAAGAAAATAAAAAAGGCTTTAAAACCCTTATATTTAAGTTTATATATATCTAGAAAGCTGTTTTATTAAGCCTCTATAAAGATATGATATTCTATTTCTAACTTATAAGTATTTATTATAATATATCTAAATGTTAGTTAACTTTCTTTAGCTTTATAGTAACTTCTTAGAATTTTCATAATTACTTAAGATTAGTTATAAGTAAAACTATATCAATCTAGAAGTCGTAATATATTAAGAATAATAGAGATGACAACTAGAAACAAGTCAATAGTTAATTTCAAGTTAACTACATATATATTTCTCCTTAAAAGTACCCCAAAGGCGTCATATTATAAAATAATTAATATTCTATCTATACTACTTTATAATATTTATATTTATTAATATTCAATAAAGCTTATTTTCTCTATATAGCTATATATAGCTATTTAAATAAGAAGTACTATATATATAGTAAAATGCATTATTAATTTACAAAATATATCCTTGAGAAAAAGTATATTTTATGTAATTAGTATAAGTTAAATATTAATCTTAAGGTATATTCTATAATAATATACTAAGTCTTCTTTATAAACTATTAGTATATTAATAGTTTAAATAATAACTTTAAAGACTCTTCTTAAGATAATAAGCCTAATAATACTATTATATGTTATCAAGTATATCATAATCCTAAAGATAAAACTATTACGTTTTCTAAATAGTTTTTCATTTTGTTTTTAATAAAGATTTTATTATTCTTAATAGAGGTAAAATTATAAGAATCTTCTAAAACTAAGTAGTATTTTATATTTCTATTCAAAGTAGTATTTCTAATAGTAGAATTACTAAGAAAAGTAATGTTATAGCTTTTATATTTATATTTATATTTAAAGGCTATTATTCAAATACTATTTTTCAAAACATCGTATTTAATTTCAATACTACTAGTTTTTTAACTATTTAGTACTTCTAATCTATTATATTTAAATAAGTAGTTAATCCTTCTATAACCCTTATGTTTCCATAGGGCGAATTAATAATAATATACCTTAGTAATACTTATCTAATTATTATATTTAGAATAGTTAATATATCTTTACCTCTTAGTAATATTATATTCTATATAGTATTATATAATACTTCTTTCTTATTCTATCTTATAAATGAAATTATTTAATATTATAATTAAGAATATTTATAAATAGCTTTATTAAAATAAGAAGATTATACTAATCATTTAAAAGTAAGAATATCTATAGACACTTTTTGATAAGAAGAAAATAATTATATCTATATACTTTATAGAAATAGAGATATAGAGATTTTATTACTATTTTAAAAATTTAGTTATTATATATTTCTATAATATCTTTAATAAAATAAGATATCTAGTTGAATACTATATCTTTTAAATACTTAAGAAATTTTTTAACTAATATTAAATATATAATATAATTCTTTTATACTTTTATTTTACTTTTTATAATATTATTCACTTTAACTTTAATATTATTATAATCAATATTGATTATTTAATAACTTTTATTCTGTATTTGGAATAATATTTAAGCTCTTCATTCTATATATAGATTTAATTATAAACTTTACTTAATAATAGTATTTGTATCAATACTGACTTATAATTAGTTAAAATAGTAATAAAATTACGTATTATTATAGATAATTATACCTCTAGTTTTAATATTCAACCCTATAGTAATAGAAGACCTTATAGTAATAATTAGAGAGAACCTTATTAAAACTAAAGCTTAATATATATAGCTAAAAGTAATTATTAAGGTTATAGAGTTAAAAACTTTTATAAACCCCTTGAGATAGAATAAAATAGAGTATTAAGAACTAGATATTCTATAATCTATTATTCTTCTATAACTTTTATAATAAAACTAAAATCTCTTTAGAATCTATATAACTACTTATGAAAAGATAATTATAAGATAAATATAAAGATATCTAATTATAATTATTATAATTAAGATTATTAATATATTACATTAAGCTTTAAGAATATTATTCTAAATACTATAATTAATAAATAGCTTATA
>QAPG01000771.1:0-14786 GCA_004366825.1 Colletotrichum spinosum
TATATATATATATATACTTTATACTCTAGAGATAAATCTATACGATAATTATTTTATTCTTAATAATCTAATTAACTAAGTTAACTATTTAGTTACTTACTACTATAGCTTTAACTACTTTAGTATCATATTTAATTTCGTAGAAGAATATGGGGGTTTATAGCTAAAGGCCTAGTGAGGGAAGGTGTAATAGTAAAAAGTAGGTCTCTATAAGTTATAAGATTTTAATTTAGTAAGCTAACGAGTAGTAGCTATAAGAAAGCTTTTATCTTATAATAGCTTTAGGTTATTATATTATATAATATATAATCTAATTTTAGTTATCCCAGCTTTCTATATAAACTATAAAGTATAAAGTATATATTTCTATAACTATTCCCTTTTTTATAAAGCTTAGTCCCTAAAGCTTATGATTAAATACTATATAACTACTTCTAAAAGGCTTCACTAGTTAGTTGCTAATTATTTAGTAGTTTAAATAATAGTTACAATAATAGAACAACAATTAAAATAATAGTTACAATAATAGAATAATAGTTAAAATAACAATTAGAATAATGATTAAATATATAAAGAAAACTCTTTAGGTAAACATTAAGGTATCTAATTCTATCTTATAGCTAGTTAGACTATAAGGTACTTAATAGTAAATTAAACTAATTAGAGTAAATCTTAAGGTAAAAACTAAAACGTCTAATTTCATCTTATTGTATTAGAATTCTTTAAAGCTTTCTAATAGTAAGACATTAGTATATATACTAATAATATTAATTATATACAATATCAACTTTTAACTAAGTATATTATGATATTAACTTCTAGTAAAAGTCCCTTTAGGGTACTTTTCATATACCTTTAGTAATATCTTATATATAATATTTATACTAATAATATTATTATAATACGCTATAGTGCTAATTTCTAGTAAAGGTCTCCTTAAAATACTTTTAATCTATTCTTAGTAATATTCATATATCATATATATACTAATCTTTTTAAATTAACTATAGTAATAGTTTCTTAATTAGATTATTCCTCCGATATACTATAGTATTATATTTTAGCTATATCTTTAAAATAGTATAACTCTTTCTCCTCTAGAGCTTCTTATAAATTACCCCCTAATATCTTTTTATTATTCTAACCTCTTCTAGTAATATTTTCAAAGTAGTAAAACCTTATAAAGTAGCTTTACTAACTATACTTCATATAGTATTTATTATAGTAGTAATTAGTCATAGTATAACTTAACTTATTATATATTTTATATAAAAGCTAGTTCTTAAGATATAGCTATTTTAAAGTTTCTAGAATATCTCTATAGCAATTAGATATTAAATCTTTAGTAAAAATTAAGACTAATAGCCCTCTTAATACTAGTTACATTTTTATGAATATTACTAATAGCATCTTTCTAAAACTATAATATTTCCTATAGGTATTGAGCTACTAAGATTATAGCTCTAGATATCTAATTATCAAACTTCTAATACTATCAATATTACTATAATCTAATCTTAAAGTAATAGAAAAAGGTAAATATATAAAGTCTCGAGGTTTCTATAGGAATACTTAGAGCTCTATAAATTACTAATTATTTAATATAAAACTTTAGTAGGGATTAGTCTTTATATTAAAGTATATAAAGTATATTATATAAGTATAATTCTTATAAAATAAGATTAATTAATAAGTAGCAAATAAATACTATAAAGCTAGTTTATATAAAGTTTAGTAATAATATATAGTAGTAGTTATATTACTAAGTCTAAAAGCTATATATTTATTTAGTTATAACTTATTGAATATTATATATTATAGAAGCCTTTAAATATGAAGAATAATTATCTTAAATTACTTTTAGCTAATCCTTAATATTATATAAAATTGTATCTTCCTAAAAGAAGCTATAGGGGTAACTAGGAGGCTTTAAGTAGTCTTTATTATTAGGGGTTATTTTAAAGATTAATAGTATAAAAGTTACTATAGGTTTACTATTACATAGCCAAACTAATATTATCTTAATAAGGGAGGATTATTATTCGAAGAGATATATAAATATTACTATAATTACTACTTAAAGCTTAACTAGTATAAATATTACTATATATTTACTAGTAATTTTAGTAATAGTAGTTATTTTAAATACTATTATTACTTCTAATATTATCCCTAAGTATTTAGTAATTATTTAGTATAATAAAACTATTACTAAAATTCCAGCTTTACTGTTCTAATAAGTAGAAATCAAATAATCATAGAAGTTTATAGCTAAAAAGTTAGTAGAAGAAGGTATAATAGTAAAAGATAGGTTTCTATAAGTTATAAGATTTTAACTAAGTAGGCTAGTTAGTAGTAATTATAAGAAGGCTTTCATCCTATAGTAGCCTTAGGCTACTATATTATATAATATATAATTTAGTCCTAGCTATTCTAGCTCTCTTTATAAGCTATAGCATATAAGGTATGTATCCTTATAAAAAGGTATTAAGTATTCTAATAAATAAAATTAGAACTTTAAGTTTCTATTCTATTTAATTCTATTAATTATAGAGTTTTATATATTTAGCCTCCTACTTAGTAGGTAGTTTTATATAATACTTAGTAAATAACCTCTTTAATAGGAAAATACCTAGTTATATACTATAGCCTATATATATTTCCATAAATAAATATAATTAAAAAGATTTAGTAGTATAACTACTGTTTTAGATCTAGCTTTAATTTAGAAGTATATAAAAGCTAATAAGTAATAAAGTAATAATTAGATATATAAACTTACTAATATAAGCCTTATAATAGTTAGAAGATTATAGCTTGATATACTAATAGTAGCTTTAAAATATAAAACTTATTATATCAATACTTATAATATTAATTTATATTAATTAGATACTAATAATACTATTAGTATATCTTAATAATACTAGCTAAAGATACAAAAGAGAGTAATAGAAGACTAGCTGACTATTTTGTGATAGTATTCTTACTTATAATTATTAAGATAGATAGATAGGTAGGTAAATTAATAGTTAAGTTATTACTGTAGATAATTGTAAAATTAGGAGAAATACAATATAACAAAGGTAGTTTTCTTAATATGAGGACTTATTTGAAATATTTATAATAATAATAATTAAATAGAGGGAGAAATAGTAATTCAATTGATAGTATGATTGACTATTTCTAATTATTATTTATAGAGATATTAAGGTTATTATATAGAGGGTTTATTTTAAAGTTCTAGTTGTATTACTAGAGTTCTAGTTATAGCTATAGTATATAGGCTACTATAGCTATAGCGTATAGGGTATTATAACTACAACGTATATACCTTAATATAATACATAAGCTACTATAGCTATAGCATATAATATATTATAACCATAATATATATACCTTAGTGTAATATATAAACTATTATAGCTATAGTATATAATATATTATAACTATAGTATATAGGCTGAAGTATAGCGCATATTACAGTATAACTATAGCGTATTAGCTACTATAGCTATAGTATATGAGGTGCTATAGTTATAGTATATATAGCTTGAACTACTTCTAGTATCCTGTAAAAGGGTAGACTTCTATGCTTTTATCTTATTTATTTTATAATTACTAGGGGTAAAAAAGTAAAATAAGTATGTATTTATAAAGCGATTTCTATACGATTTATTCATATAGAAATATCCTATAACTTCTTATTACTTCTATTAGAATAATAGAAATAGAAGTTCTTTATATATTAGAATAAATCTAACAATAATAATACTATTAATAATAGAAATAATAATAAGAATAAATCGCCTCTAGCTACTATTGATTATTATATTCAACCTCTATAATGTTAATATTAATGTCAACTTTAGAAAGGTTATTAATAGCTATAAGAATTATAACTACCTTTATAAAAACCTAAAAAAGCTAACTTTATATAAAAGTAACTTTACTATTCTCTCTAGCTCTCTTAAGGTAGTTATAACTATATTTAGTTTTAATGTATTTTTAGAGGATAAAGCTATTAGTAGAACTAAAAAGAAACTCAAAATAATAAAGAAGAATCTGGTGCCTAAGAGTAGGTCGTTTAAGGATAATTCTAAATATTTTAAATATATCCTAGAGGTAGCTTGTTAAGTATCATTCGAAAAGGTATATATATAGACGTTTATTATAGAAGTCGTTGTCAGCTAATAATTGGGAAGGTATTATTAAAAGTTAAAAATATTATAGGACTTATATACTATTAGTATAATCTTATTATAATTTAAAGACCTAAAGTAACTATAGCTATAGCTATTAGTATAAGGTAGGTTGGAGTATAAGTCTTAGCTGGGAGCTAAATATTCTCTATGTAAAGCTAAAGACTTAATTCTATTAATTATAAAGAGATATTCTATTATTTTATATTTATATATATATATATATATATAGTAAAATATCTTATAAGTCTATAGGTTTTAAGACTTTTTAAAAATTGAGACGTAAAGTAAAGTTTGATATAAATAGTATCTAAATATAGGATAGTATTTATTACTATATAAATACAAATCCTGAAACTAAAGAATGAAGTGTAAGAACTTATAAAAGAACTATTATAACTAACAGAAATAAAACTTCTTAAATCTATAATTTAATAAAAGAAGAATTATATACTCTAGAAATATTAGAATCCTAGAAAACATTCTTTTTATACTTTTGAAAATAAGTTATTCTTATTGATTAAATCGGAAAAGAAATCTAATATTTATAAATTTAGTAAGCTTGATAATAATTCTGTTTCGAATTTTAGGAATTCTATTTTCAATATAAATCTAGCATATTAATAGTAAGAATAGTACTAAGAAAGGTTCTTGAATAATTACTTCTACTAGAACCTAAAACATAAATAGAATAAATTTAAGAGTAAGTTTAAATATTAAAATAAGTAAGCCTTTCTCTTCATATAAAGAGTATTTAATACTTAATTAATTTCTCAATTTTAATCTACCCCATACTAAGAACCATGACTATAATCATTTTATATTTTGAAATATTATATAATAAACCAATACTATTAGCATACAATATAGTATCTCTTATTCTAAATTACTTTCAACGTTCCTAATTATTAATTGATAATAATTTCTATCATATATAGATTCTCTTATATATATTATTTTGAGCGAATAAAGTAATATCTATTATTATAGACCTAAGTTTTAAGACGTTTACAAAATATAACTAGTAAAACTCTATATAACTACTATTCCTATAGTCTAATAGAAGGTTTTCTTCTTAAGTATAAACTTTTCAAATTTATTATAATTCTATTAAGATACTACTAAAGTATTTCTCATAACTAGCTTCTAATATTAATAAACTTCATATCAAAACTTAACTTAATAGTAAATAGTAAACTATACAAAGAGAATAGAAAATAGGAAAAACTAATAATAGATATCTATACTCTAGAGTTCCTAATAAGGATTCTAATAGACTAATAGTAAACTAATCTAATAGAAGATAAAGACTAATCCTTTCAAAAGGTTCTTATATAATTTTAATAAGACTATAAAATAATCTTATAAATAATATAGATAATTTATATTAAAAGGAAACTTCTTGTTATAAATATCCCTTTTAATAATAATGTTCTCTAGTTTTCTATACAATAAATAATTATATAATATAGATTAAGAGTTATTAAGACTTTTATTCAAAGACTAAAGAACTTCTAATAATTCTTATAAATCAACCTGCTACTTGAAGTTTAAATATAGATTAATAATCTTTATATAATATAGAAGTCTTAATATAATTGGAGTATTAATATTTTCTTCTAATACTTTACTAAATATTATAAATCCTCTTATTATAATACCGAGGCTTTTAAAAGGATTTACTACTTCTATTATAAATCTAAATAGAAATTTAGGAAGTTTGCTATTAAATTTAGATTAATTATAAAATAAGTAGAAAAGTACTTTTTAATTAGAGATATATACCTAAACTACTTCTAAACAGCTTTCTTCTATTAAATCTCACTAATTACTATGGAGTATAATATGAATTATATAGACTACTATATTATCATTTAATACTATTATATACTTATAATAAACCTTACAATTCTTAATATAGAATTATAAAGTTATAACTAATTGTAGCTTCATCTTAATTAGAATGGATAGTTCATCAGAAGAGAAATAAATATATACATAATAGAGACAAGAATAACTTAAACTATTCTAATATCAATATAATACTATTATAATACTATTCTTTCTTATTATAAAGGATTCAATAGATATATAGTTATAATTAACAACTTCTAATTAACGTTTACTATGAATACTTATAAAACTTAATGAGTAGACTTTATAATTATCTAGATATATATATATAGACTAATACTTATATATATTATAATACTAATGATTAGTTTATTATTAACTATAGACTGCACCTTACTTACTTGTTAATAATTTATAATATCAATATTTAAGCCTCATAGTTTAAGAAAAAGATTATAAATAATATAAAGAGCCTAGTTTCTTAAAAGAAACTCTTTGAAACGCAAATTCATATGGCTTTTGATAATAATATGATAGTAATAGATAGAACTAAAGAAACAAAGAGATAAATAGATAGGTTACTCTTTTCAATTTCTATATTAATAAATAATAAGTCTTTTATTTCTTTTTAAGTTAATAATTAATTATAGTTATTATGAAGTAATTAGTAAGAGGTTTATAAAATAGTAACATGTTATATTAATTATATTATTATAATACTAGTCATTAAGTATTACTTCACATACTAATTGAAAAACTTATATTATTATAATAACTGAAATATATATTAATATTAATAGATGGATATCTAAAGCTTTATTCTATTTAAGTTTAAAAAGAATATATATCTAGCTATCCTTAAGAAGCTATGATTATAATATTAAAAGGTTATTCTATATATCATAAGGAATAAGATAAAAGTAAATGTAATTGATAGCTTTACTTTTTAAACTATTAGTAGTATATTAAGAGAGTTATATATAGATAGATTTATAAATCCTATCAAACTACTAATTATAATCTCTTTTAGTTAGAAAAGAAAGGTATAAATGATTAATAATCAGTTTAATATAGAATAATGTAAATCTTATAACTATATTACTAATTATTTTAATATAACTCATATTTATTTCACTAACTATTTATATTTACTCTATAGATATATTTAATAGAGCTTTATATATTTAGCCTTCTACTAAATGAGTAGCTTTATATTATACTTAATAAATAGTTCCTTCAGTAGGAAAATATCTAGTTATATATTATAGTCTATATATATTTCTATAAATAAATATAATTAAAAATACTTCGTAGTATAACTATTAGTTTAAACTTAATCCTAATCTAGAAGTATATAAGAACTAATAAGTAATAGAATAATAATTAAATATATAAACTTATTAGTAAAAGCCTTATAATAGTTAGAAAGTTATAGCTTAATATATTCATAGTAACTTTAAAGTATTGAACTTACTATAGTAATACTTATAATATTAATTCACACTAGCTGGGTATTAATAATACTATTAGTATTTCTTAATAATACTAATTATAGATATACAAAAACGCAACAGATTACAATAAACCAGCTGACCATTTTATAGTAATACTATTAATAATGATAATAATCATAAGAATATTTCTAACTACTATTTATCACTATACTCAGCCCCTACAACTTTAATATAAATGTTCACCTTATAAAAGTTATTAATAACTATAAAAATTATGACTACCTTTATAAAAGCCTTAAAGGGCTAGTTGTATATGGAAGGAATTTTACTATTCACTCTAGCCTTCTTAAAGTAATTATAGTTATATTTAACTTTAATATATTATTAGAGAATAAAGCTATTAGTAGAATACAAGGAAATAAAATTAAAGTAATAAAGAACAATCTAATATTTAAGAGTTGGATATTAAAGAATAATTCCAAATACTTCAAATATATCTTAGAGGTAACCTATTAGATATCTAAAAGAATATATATATTAAATTCTACTTATTATAGTGGTTATTATTAGCGAATAGTAAGGAAGGCCTAAAGTTAAATATATTATAAGACTTATATACTATTAGTATAACCTTATTATAATTTAGGAATCTGAAGTAACTATAGCTATAGCTATTAGTTTAGAATAGGTTAGAACATAGGTTCTAGCCGGGAGTGAAATATTCTCTATATAAAGCTAAAGATTTATAGATTTATTTAATAAGAATAAACTTCTAGTTTAATACCTTATAAGGAATCTCTTAATTATTATATCTATTCAAAGAAGACTTTAATTAAGATAAGATTAGACTTATTATAAGGAGTATTTATAATATATTAAGGGAATATTCTTTTGAAGTTTAATATTGAAATATAAATCTAATAAATATGAGTTAAATCTAAACTTTTTTATTTATAACTAGAATATCTATCTTTTCTGTTAAAACATCTAAAGGAAAATAATAATTCTATATAACTTATTATACTTTTAATACTTTTGATACTTAGAATTATTACTTCTTATCATCAATTAAAAAAATACTTTACTTACTATTAAAAATAAGTAATTTATAGGATTTAACATTTATATAACGTTTCATGAGATATATATTATAAAGAATGACAAATACAAACCTACGTTCTAAATATATACTGATTTATTCAAGTAATTTCTTATTCTTCTTAAATTAATAAACATACTTATACTATTCTAATACTATATTAATAATATATTGCAAAATATCTTTAATACCTTTATTATAACCTATGTAGATAATACTTATATTTATAATTATAGACTAAAGAATAATTATTAGAGTAAGATTAAATGAGCTTTTAAATAGTTAGAGCGAGTTGATTTATCTTGAAGTTTAGAGAAGAATTGGATGTTCTATCAAATAAATTAAATATTTAGATTTTATGATCAAAATAGGAAAGAATATCTATTATAACTCTATCATAATTAGAACTTTATAAAAATAAGAAGTTCCTAAGAGTATTTATAATATCTTAAGTTTTATTAATTCTATAAACCTTTATTTTAATTCAATTACTTATTTTCCCAGCTTAATAAAGCTTTCAATATAGTTAATATAAACAAACATTCCTTTATTCAAATACTATATACTACTAGATATTTAAAATACTTAACTTTATATTTATTTCATGACTAATTATAACTTAATAAGATCTAAAGTAATATATAATAATAGAAATAGATTATTTAGAGATAGTATTCAATAATTACTTCTTATAAGGAAATAGGAATAATATATCATAACTAACTACTTATTATTCAACTAGACGTATTCTAACTTAATAGAATTATACTATTTATAGTAAAGGACCACTAATAATTACATTATATTTAAACGTAAGATTAATGGAATTATAGAATATAATAGAACTATATACTATTTGTTCCAATTATAAAGTTTGAAAATACTTTATAAACCCTAAATGTGTCTCAAAATAGTATACTATATAAATGGAAAGTTTATTAACATTTAACTGTATTTTGAAATGTTATTCAAATCACTTTATAAGATATCTTAATGCTCTTCCTTAGTATGATTAAAATGATATCATCAAATTAAAATTCTTAATATAAATCCTTTACCACTTTTAAATTAACTTCAAAAATAAAGGTAATATCTTCCTCATATTTTGAATTGATAATATATAGATATGGGAGGGGCTAATAGCTCGCTCTCTATTATAATTATAAGTAGACATATTACCCCCTAAGGTATAACTTAAGCCCTCCTACCCCCCTACTAACTACTATAGCTAACCTCTAGTTAATCTAGAACTAAACCCCTTATAGTTATAATTAGTATACTTATGTATGTTAATCTTTTTGTAGATAATAAATAATTAATAATTCTTTTATAATAATTTCACACCTTTATACTTTTATGTCCTTATGCCCTCATACTCTTATAGTTATATATAATTTCAATATCTTAAGATATTTAATTACTACTAACTATAATTACTCTATTTAAATATCTTTTACAACTTTAATATAAGCCTTTCACTTCGTATAGAGAATATTTAGCACCCAGCTAGAACCTATACTCTATTCTACCCTATACTAACCGCTATAGCTATAGTTACTTTAAATGTTTAGATATTACATAATAATATTAAATTTATAGTATATAATAGTATAATATTTCTAATCTTAAGTTATTTTACCTGATAATACTACCTTAAACCTTCCTAACCATTAGCTAAGAATTATAACAAATTCTAATATATATATCTTTTTAGAATGAAGTAATATCTAACAAACTACTTCTAATATATATTTAAAATATTCAAATTCATTACCAAATATCCTATTTTTAAATACTAGATTCCTTTTATTCTTTTAATCTTATACTTCTTAATTATCCAAAGCTAGCTATAAGAAATACTTTGGTAATATCTTAAGAATATTATAATAAATTTAAAGAATCTCCATTTAAAGTGAAAACTCTTTACTAAACTAAAGAAGTAATAGTTATATAGAGCTCTAATAATAATATCCTATATAGACCCTAAGACTTAAGTCTATAATATATCTCCTACTAACTTTCCACCTTATTACTATAATAATAGTTAGTATTAATAGCTTTAATAATATACTAATAACCTCTAATCCCCCAAGTCAATCTAACTAATTAGAAAAGTCGATCTAAAGTCTCTCCCCTAAATACTATTAATATCAGACAGTCTTATTATTAAGAAAATTCAAATACTATTAATATTAAACAGTTCTATTAATAAGAAAATTTATATTATATTTATCTTAAGTAATTTCATATTATATTCCTCTTCTTAGTAATTTATAGAAAACGCCTTCTTTCTTCTTTTATAATTTTCTTTCTTTTCTTTGGAATTATATAAGTTTCTATTCTATATTTATTACAATGTTACTATTCTATTACCTTTCTACTTATACTTCTTCTTTTTATATTCTTTCTATTATTGTATCTATTACTATTACTACTAATTCTAAACCTCCTCATAATAATTCTTCCTTCTATTATACTTCTTTTAAACCTAATATTTATATTTATAATAATTATATTATTAAGAATAATTCTAATAATAATAGTAATTAGCCTCTTTATATAATTATTTCTATTTATTTCAACTATTATTCTAAGTATAATAGGAATAGCTTCCCTAAGACTTATATATTAAGTTATAATTAATCCTATTACAAATATCTCAAGTTAAAGAATAAGTATAAGTAAAACTTTTACTTCTTTACTATTAGTCTCAAGTTATATATGATTAGTTGTTAAATTAACACTCTAATTATACTTAATAAATATATTATTACTCCTATAATCCCTATTACTAGTAATAGAAATAACTCTAAAAACTACTATATTCCTATCTCTTTACTAGGGCTTTCTATTATAATTTGATATTATAATAACTACTTTTATTATATTTAATAAATACCCCTAGTCTGTATTATTATTATATTTATTACTTCCTCTTAATATATTAAAAATACTCTTATAATTATTCTTACTTTTACTTCTAAATAAGTCCTTACTAACTTTAGTAATATTATATAAATAATAAGAAGTTCTTCTTCTTCTTTTTCTCAATTTGTATAATACTAATCTTCTTATAATAAAGTATTATAATATATTCTAATAGCTATATTACACCTTATTAATATTATACTTATATCTTTAGCCTTATTTATATTGACGTACCTATCTATCACTATTATAGTATTACTAGCCCCTGTTAGGATTAATAATATCCTACCCATAAGTTAGTATTACTTATTTTTATCACTAATAATAAAGAAGAAGAAGAGTAGAATAATAATAGAAAAGAAGAAGAATACTACAAATATAGAAGAAAATAGGATAATATTAATTCTTTACTTCATTTATTTATCTAATATTTTAAGAGTAAATTATATAGTAATTTATATATATAACTTAAGAGTTATTATATTATTTAGTTTATAATCTACATAACCCTCTGTTATTAATAAATTAATATCAATCTATTACTCTTTCTAATATCTCTATATTATAATTCAAATTATAATATGATTTTATTGTTAATAAAACTCTCTAAGAACTCTTATATTAAGATATCATAATTTCTCTATAGAAGTAATATATTATAATTATATTCTCATTCTGAAATATTCTTTACTATTAGTATCTCTTTAACTTCATACTCCTCTTAAACCTTACTATCCTTTCTTGTAGAAATTAAAATAAGATTAGAATATATATTTATATATTACTAAAGTAATAATAAACTACTTTCTACTTATTTAATAAGCTCAATATAAAATATTACATAGATAGTTATAGAAATATGTAATATAGTATTTAGTAAATTTGATATATTAATTACTTAATTTTTAAGAGCTACTTAATTAAGTTTCTTATTAAGCTAATTTATCTTCATATAGTGTAATAACAATTATACTTTATCCCCAACTTAAAACCTCTCAATTACTTATTATATTCTATCAGTATTTATTTCATTTTATTATTATACATATAAATTATTATTACCTAAATTATAGTAATACTATTCTTAAAGTAAGATAAAAATAATAGAATATATCTTAAATTAGAATAAGTAATTTACTTTACTATTAGAAAGTATGAAATAAATATAATATTAAACTTATTGAAAAGCCTATTTAGATTACTTAGATCAATGAAAGAATCTTTATTATTTAGTATTAATTAATATTTAATAAGGTCAATTATTTAATTTAGTTATAAAAGGATAATATATACTTATAGGAATATTTAAAATTTAAACATTATCCTCTCTATCTTACTATCTATCTGAAAGTAGAATAATATTAATAATAATTGCTATACTCCTATTAATAGCTACAATATCTTTTAAGAAATATTAACTTAATCCTATAAGAATAGATAGATAGATACGTAAATTAAGAGTTAAGTTATTACTATAGATAACTATGAAGTCAAAAGAAATATAATATAATAAAAGTAGCTTTCTTAATATAAAGACTTATTTAGAATATTCATAATAATAATAGTTAAATAGGGGGAGAAATAGTAATTTAATTAGTAGTATTATTAACTATTTTTGACTATTAACTATAAAGATATTAAGAAAGAAAGTCTATTTTAGAATTCTAACTATACTGCTAGAATTCTAACTATAGCTATAATATATAGGTTATTATAATTATAATATATAAGATGCTATAATTATAATATATATACCTTAGTATAAAATATAAGCTACTATAGTTATAGTATATAATAGATAATAATTATAATATATAAGCTAAAGTATAATATATACTATAATATAGTAATAATATATTAGCTGCTATAGCTATAATATATAAGGTATTATAACTATAATATATATAGTTTAAATTACTTCTAATACTATAGCATATTAGCTACTGAAGCTATAGTATATAAGGTATTATAATTACAATATATATAATTTAAACTACTTCTAGAATTTTATAAAATAATAAACCTCTATACCCTTACCTTATTTACTTAGGAACTATTAAGTATAAAAAGAAAAAGTAAATATATATTTATACAGCGATTTCTATATAATTTCTTTATATAGAAATATTATAGAATTTATAAAAATATAATATTTAAAACTTATAGAAAGAAAAAAGGAAAGGTTTTGAGATATCTTATTTTAAAATTTAGATAGAATTTATTTAAATTCTACTAAACTTAAAGGTTTAGTTAAAATATTAGATATATTATTTTCTCTATTTATATAATATATAAAAGTATTTTTATTTCTAATAAAACCTTTTAAAAAGGAATATCTTATATCTATATGTTTTTGTTAGTTACGCTATACTGTAGGGTATATAGTAACCGTACGTATTGCTATATATATAGTAGCATGCTTTCTACGCCCTACTGGTAATAGATACTAGACACCTAGTATTAGCTATAACTAAACGTATAGTAATTAGTAAGTAATTACTATACTATAGATCTAGAGTTTTATATAGTATTACATACTACGTAATATAATAATAATAATAATAAATAA
The DNA here is from genome assembly GCA_004366825.1 of Colletotrichum spinosum. Lineage (NCBI taxonomy): Eukaryota > Fungi > Ascomycota > Sordariomycetes > Glomerellales > Glomerellaceae > Colletotrichum > Colletotrichum spinosum. The sequence goes on from QAPG01000771.1 coordinate 14,107, forward strand.
CTAGAATACTAGTTTATACTTATATAGTAAGATTATATATAACGTATATTACCCTCTGGATTAATTAATACTAATTAGTAGTTAACTTATTTATTATTACTATACTATAGATTAGTAAGGCTAATTATAGTAGAAGAAGTAATTATGAAAAACTATACTTAAGGTCTATATAAAACGAAAGATTATAAGATTAATTACTTAGATACCTTAGACTCTCCTTACTTTAGTACTTTAGTTAGGATATTCTGAAAAGTATATTAATACTTTAGAAGACTATTAGTTAATCTAGAGGGTAATATATACTATACGTGATCTTACTATATGGGTGTAAACTAGTGTTCTGGTTATTTGTTGTTATTATTGTTATATTATATAGTATATAGTGTTATATAAAGTTCTAGATCTATAGTATAGTAATTACTTACTAATTACTACGTATTTAGTTATAACTAGTACTAGGTATTTAGTACTTATCGTTAGTAAGATATAGAAGGTATACTGCTACGTATATAGTAACATATATAGTTACTATATACCTTATAGTATAGCGTAATTAATACTAGTAACTTTTTCTTTTTGCTATATACCTTAATACCTATCTATTTATATGAAAAAATAGTACTTTTAGTAATCTATACCTTTTACTTTAATAATACTTAAATACCTATTTATCTATTCTA
>QAPG01000772.1:0-14942 GCA_004366825.1 Colletotrichum spinosum
TAATAATAATAATAATAAGAACTATTACTTTACTTAATTCCTGTAATTTTAATATAAATATTAATTTTATAAAAGTTATTAATAATTATAAGAATTATAACTATTTTTATAAAGGCTTAAAAGAATTAATTTTATATAAAAGTAATTTTATTATTCTCTTTAGCCCTTTTAAAATAGCTATAATTATATTTTATTTTGATATATTATTAGAAAATAAAGCTATCAGTATTGCAGAAAAAATAAAGTAGTAAAGAAGAATCCGACGCTTAAGAATAGGGTATTCAAAAATAACTCTAAATATCTTAAATATATCTTAGAAATAGCTTATTAGATATCTAAAAAAATACATATATTAAAGTCTACTTATTATAGAAGTCATTATTAGCTAATAGTAGAGAACGTATGACTTAAGATTAAATATATTTTAATTTAAAGACTTAAAGTAATTATAGCTATAGCTATTAGTTTAAAGTAAATTAGGGTATAAGTTATAGTTAGAAACCAAATATTCTTCATATAAAGCTAGAAATTTGATTTAAATTATTATATAAGTTTAAGTTAACTATTTATATTTATATTTTTAAGTTTTCAAAATATAGAAATTATAAAAAGTTATATAAATTTTTAGATCTTTCTTTATCAAATCTAAAATATTTCTTATATAAATCTTTTTAATAATATCTATTTGAAGTTACTAATCCTCTTTATAATTTATTCTTATAAAAGTAGACCTTTTCAGAATACTTAATTTGAATATTTTAAAAATATATAAGTACTATCTAATTTTCAGAAAGTTACTTAAGAATCATTATTAAAAAAGCTTTAAAAGGAAGTTTTGATATATAATTACTTTAAAATTAAAATAATATTATTAATTATAAGATTTAATTTCGCTTCAATAAGGCTCTCTCCAATTATTACTACGAGGTCTTCTACTACTATAGACTTAAATATTAGAACTAGGAGTATAATTATCTATAATAATAAGTATTTTACTACTATTTTAACTAGTTGTAAGTTAGTATCAATATAAATACTATTATTTGTTGGGTTACAGTTAATATATACTTAAAGGCTAATAATGGTCGGTTGGGTACAATATACCTTTTACACCTCAACATAGTAGTACAACCTTACATTACAGTTAGTCTATATATATATATCCCTATTAGAATATATATATAATTAAATATTATAGATTCAATCCTATAATATAGAGGTCCCAATACGATTCTTTACTTAATATATTGAAATTTCTTATATAAATAGGCTAATACGACTATAGCAAATTCCTATGGGGGGATGTTAAATTATAGTTAATATGTACTTAAAGGCTAACAATAGTTAGTTGGATACAATATACCTTTTACACTTTAACATTATTAAGTAAAACTTATAGTTAAATCTATATATATACTAAAAAGCTTAGAGACTATTTTAAATATAGAGCAGAAGTAATTAAATAAGATTTGATTTCTATTTAAAAAGTAATATATTAAATAACTTACTAAACTACTAATTAGTTTTTTTAAAAATAAAAAGAAAGGTATTTTGAATAAATATCTTAGTATTTAAAATATATTTAATTATTATAATACATACTTTTAACTAAATAGCTCTTTAGCATTATAAGATTTTAAATTATTATATATTATTAAGAGATAAAGTCTAGTATATATTATATATAACTAAATATAACTATATATATTATATAAAATTCTATTTTAAGTAGTTTAAGTAGAATGAGTTTTTAGAGATAGTACTAGCGCCTGAGGTTTAACTAGTGTAAACTCTACCTCTCGAGCGCATTATTCCTTTCATGTGTCCTCATAGCCGAGCAGATAACCGTGAGACTCGCAAGCACTCTGACAACATCAAGCCAAAAAGAAGATTGGGGGAAACTTCGCAACCGACCAGGTGACGCGCATTTGGATTCTTCTACGTTTTGGTTAGATGTACGCCAAAGTATCTCGTCATCCTCTCTATACGCGAACCACAGTCATTCCTCTGACTAGACCAGTCGTAAAACCAACGACGCGCCCTGCCTCTATGCCGTCTCGCGCTTGCCTTCCTTCAACTCCTTCTGCAAGCGAAGTTAGCAAAGCCAGCACTATACCGATCATGCAGGAGGAAGTGAGCAGCTACCAGTGCCTTCATGGTGCCGTGGAGAGCGTGACGATGGTTGCGGCGGAACTTGGGGTCGGTGCCCTTGAGCGAAGGGTATCTGGACGTCTTGGGCTTCTTGATTCTATTTGGGTGGAAGAACATTTGGTCAGTATCCAAGCCTTGGATGATCTATGATCGGATCAACTTCATCCTTTCAAATCATACCCGTTGCGATGCGCCTTGCGCGACTGGTTGTGCTGCGACGAGTTCTTAGACTCTGTGTGATCAGATTGTTAGCGCATCTTGCGCCTCCTGGCAGTGTCGGCAGTGAGTTCGTAAGGACGTACTGGCCATTGCTGCGGTCGAAAGATGCCCCAAACTCGGTGGTGAAGTCTGAAGTTCGTGTTCGGTCAAACAGGTGGTTGACGACGTGAGGCAGAATATCGAGACTAGTCGCCCGAGTGGTGAGTGGTGTTGTGGGGTTGAAATTCCATGCCCTAATGGCGTTGCTCCAGCTGAGATGGCAGGTGTACGTAATCGTAAGGCACTTCCTGTTAGCGCGGTGCCGTGTGGGGTTCCGTGCCCGGACGATTCTGGCCGAAGTTCTGCCGGTCCCTGACTGAACATCAGTCGCGCACGTGGACCACTACCTCATTGGTATTGACACCACCTATATTGTGACAAGAACACCACAATCAGCATGCTGTCGTGACATTTCCATGAACCTCGCATCGCTGTCCTCGGGCACTGCTTTGTCTGACCGTTTGATGACCATACCAATTCTAAGACGATACAGCGTTTCAGTGCAAGCTGAACGGTGCCATATGGTAGCGCCAAAGCCCGTACGATTGGTCCGCGGGCACGGTACAGGTTCATAAGTTCGATACTTTCCAACTAGTCTAAACTATGCGTAAACGTGATTCATCCAGATGCCCAACCCTCAAAAGACCTGATAGAAACTACGTCAAAACAAGAGGCTTGATGGTGGACGGGCCACGGACTGCAGCAGCACTTTTTGCGAGTTTTCGCAGCTGCCTCGTCCGTACCATCTTTAGGTATCGGATAAAGAGAACGAACACAAGTTCCATACTGATGTTAGGTTAGCGCCGGCGTCTTTCAAGTATGATGGCGGCTGATGCTTCAAGGACATACCGTTCTTTTGTCATCATCAGAATACCCTGCACAAGAAAGCCCTTGATGATCTGTGGCGCAATACCCTTGAACAGTCCCACAACACCCTCACGCTCGACGATGAAGTTCATGACCTCTATGAAGCTCCCAAAGGGTTTACCATTCCTCTCCGGAGGTGGTCTCGACTGGAGGCCAACCTTAGCGACGATCAACGGCTGGGTGGCGACCGTAGCCAATGCTTTCGAGGCAGCTCCCAGAACTTGGGCCCCATGGTCAGCAGATTCATACAACTGCATAGGATGGATACGCACAGAAAGATTCCCAAAGTTCGAGGTTGGGCTTGCCTGGAACCCAGGATTCCTTCAGTCTCTCGTAGGCCCCGTATGTGATGGCGGGGTTAATGACGAGCACCAAGCTTGCCTTGAGACCTCTCCACAAACCGAACACGCCATCGTCTCCGTTAATGACTTCACGAGCAGTGTCAACGAACCCTTTTCGCTCAGACTTCCGCTGAGTTTGCTGACGGGTGGTGATGACAGCCACCGGTATGGTGCATAATTGTGCGACGGCGCCAGCGACAGCCCCTAGGGAAAGTTCTACCAGTGTGGAAGGCGGAGTAGACGTCTTAGCTGAGCGAAGGTAGAGAGCGCGTGCAACGGAGTACCAGTAGAAGTAGGCAAAATTAGTCGAGGCAACCCCGAGGAGGGAGCCACTCATGCCAGCATAGAGACCCATCGGACCATCATCGGAGACAATTTTGCTCAAAGCATCCCATGTGGAAGAGTAGTGAGGCTCGGAGACTTGGAAATCGTCGGCAGTGGTCTGCGATTTGACCTGGACCTGGAGACGCGTCTTCACGCTTTCAAGTAAGATCAGTGTCAGTCAAGTTGTACATGAATACGATCAAAGAGTTATTGATAGAATTGGATTGGAGAAGATGCGTGACACTTTGTCGGTGGTGATTTCTCTTATCGCGTTGACGAGATAATTTAAGTGACCATATAGGGGGGATTCTCACATGTCAAGAGGATAGACCAAGGCGTTGGCCAGCACAGCGCCCGTAGCACCCGCCACCGCTTTACCCCAAGGCGAAATGTTCGCAGGTTTGGACTGTGCTGCCATACTCTGGGTTGCGAGCGGGTTGTATTAGTATTTGTACAGTCGAACACAGGCCAAATGGAGAATAATAGATGTTGCTGTCGAGTAGGTATGGGAGACAGTGATTTCGTTCGCAGTTGGCGTCGGCATCAGCTTTGGGGGTCCGTCCCGTTCGAGATCCGACGCTGTGACTTTAGTCAAACAACTATTTCGGCTGCGCTAGGCGCCAGAGATACGGAGTGGCGACTTCAAAAGCACTACTAGACGTGGCAGTCCAATGCTGTTGAAGGCATAGAAGTTTATGTATGTGAATGAGATCGAGGTGTAGAAATATGGAAGGCGAATTTTCCAAGCCAAACTCGAGGGCGACGGCTGACCCAAGACGAGGCGACGCTAAGCATGGTGACCGGGTGTTACTACCTACATAGAAAGTGAATAGAGGATGACGCGAGTCGGGTCAGGCGCGGCGTGGAAGATTCGGGACAAGCAACGCCTGATTGTATGACCTCGGTTCTGTAATGACCGACTTGCCGTAGCCCTTCGATTTATCGGGAATAACATACTTAAGAGGTAGAGTTTATACTAGTTAAACCTCAGATACTAGTATTGTTTCTATAAGCCTTACTTAATTTAAAGTATATTAAGCGGAGCTTTATATAATATATATAACTATATTTAATTATATATAGCATATATTAGATTCTATCTTTTAATTATAAATAATAATTAAGTAGGAGATTTTTAATATTAAAAAACTATTAAGTTGAAAGTATATATTATAATATATAATATATTTAGTCTTCTATCTAAAATATAGTCTAGTATAATACTTAATATAAAGTTTCTATAATAGAATATAACTAAATAGATATAGCTATATAAGCTATCAAACTAAGTTATAGATTATACTTTAAAGTGATGTTTTATATATTTAAATACTCCGTATTTTCTACATTTCAGTAGTAATAATATACGTTATTTTACTTCCTTATATACCTTATATATAGTATTTGAAGTTCTTTTAGGTAGTTTCGAATTTTGATTTCATTAGAATTATAAGCCTAATTTCATCTTATTTTTAGTATTTTTCAAATACCTAAACTCTTTTTTTACTATTTAAATAATATGCAATAGCTTTAATAAATTTTTTAATAAATATAAATACTACTTATATATATATATATATATATATAGAAACCTCTCTCTAATTCTTTTAAAATATATATATAATACTACTTATCTTGAGGTACTTCTATATATCTCTTTTAGTATCAGTAATATTAACTTTTCTATCTCTTAAAGATGTTTTTATAGTATTTTTACTTTTACTATATTTTTAAGCTAGCTGTTTCTTCCTCTTTTCAGTTTACTCTATTCTTTAAACCTCTACTTCTTCTACTTATACTTAAATTAACTACTTTTCAACATGGTATTCTATTAGCTTTGATAGATTTAGTTTATAGTAGTTGAAAATCTGAATACTTATCTGAATATTACTTTTTAGATATATTAATGTTATTTAATATGTCTAGGGGGTAGAAGAAGGCTTAAGAGTTTATATAAAGTATTTTAGTTTGACTAAATAAAGAGTAAAGTTAATATTTTAGATATTATTTAGGCTTTATATCTAGGTAGTAAAGATTTTTTAAAAAAGGGGTTATTCCTAATAGTTTAGAAAGAGTTAAAAGTTAGATTTTTTATAATAGTTTTCATAATAAGTAGTTAATATCTTAATAATTAGTTAATACTTGTATATACCTAGGTTATTATAGGAATAGGCTTTAAATACAAAGTATAAGTTACTTAATAGCTAGATGTTAGGCTGGATTTATATTAAGTAATAGGATCTCTTAATAGGTATATGTTATACTATATGATTATTCAAACTTAGCTTTCCCCTTATTTAACTATAGTTCTATATTCATATTTAAGCTTTATATTACTAGAGTATCTATTATTCTAATAGCTAAAACTAGTATATAGAAACCCTAATAGCCCCTTAATACTTTCGTTTTATATAATAGTTTAATATAATCCCCCTTCTTAGAGGTTTTATCTTTAGGACCTAATTACTAGGATATTAGTATAAAGTAGCAGCATTTTATTCTCCTTCTAGTACCTTTTTTTAGTTGGGATTTAAATGTTTATTTTAAATTCTATATTTTAGCTTTTTGATATTAAATCCTAGTTAATATTAGCTTCTTAAGATATATTCTAACTATAGTTATATTTTAAATAACTTAAGGCTTCTATATAGGATAGCTAGTTTCTTTTAATTATAAAAATATTAGAAAAACTTCTTCCTTACTTCTAATTATAAGGATTTTATATTTATTATAATTATAGTATTTTAATTCTTATAGAAGCTATATTAAGCCTCTCCTAGTAGTAACTTATAAGTCTCCTATTTCTACTTATTCTATAGAATACTATTTTTACTAGTTAGACTGAAATAATATGTATTTTATAATTTTTCTAGCTTTAGAGATTAATATTATTCTTTTTACTACTTTTATTATTTCTTTTTAGTAACCTATAGGTAACTTTTTTATTATTAATTTTACTATTTTCTACTTTAAAGAAACCCTTAACTACTTTTAACTAAAGAAGGGCTTTTTTTATTATTTAAATTTTCGATTTTATATATAGGTCACCCTTATTTTCTCCTTTATTAACAAAAAAGTTTTTTTTATTATTTAAATTTTCGATTTTATATATAAATTACTTTCGTTTTCCTTTTTATTAATAATTTTATTTTTAAGTTATTAAAAATAATAATAATAATAATATAATATTTACTCCTACTACTCCTACTACTCCTACTACCCTTATTCTTACTCTCCTATTACTTCTTTTCTTTATTCCTACTCCTACTTAAAAAGGAGCTATTACTTTAAAGAAGAAAACTATTAAATTGTTATATACTTCCTATACCTTTCTAACTAATAATAATAATAATATTAATAACCTTATATATCTTATTTCTTACTACTACTACTTCTATTTTATAGCTATTTAAAAACCTACTAATTATATCTTACTACTTTCTTTCTATTATAAGATTACTAATATATTTTTACTATTTCTTTTTTCTTATTTCTATTGATTATTTTAAATATTAATAATAAGTATTTTTATTATATTATTATATATAATAAGAAGTATATTTTAATATACTTTTATTCCTCCTCTTATAAACTATTCCTATAGTTATAAAATATATTCTAATATTTCCTTAAGCTACTTATATTACTATTCCTATAGGTTTTACTTTATACTATTTTTTTAATGATTTTTTATTTAAAGTTAACCCTTTTTCTACTATTTATAATACTGAAGTAGAATACTTATATTATTATCCCCTAATATTCTCTTATTAATTATTAGTATAAAAAGATCTTAAGAAAGCTTAAGTTGCTACCTATAAAGCCTTTTAGGCTAAAGTTCTTTATATTGATAAGTCTAATACTAAATATAAAACTAAAGATAAAGAAGTTAAATAGTTAGCCTATAAGTATTAGCTTATAACTACTAAAGCTATAACTACTACTATTTTATAATATAACTATTTTTTAAAAAGAAGTATAAAAGCTACTACTACTTTATAATAAGCTTAAGAAGTATAAATTTATACTATTAAAATATAAACTACTACTTTTATAGGTTTCTAGATTGTTTTTCTAAAGTAGGTTCTAACTTATTTTTATATTATAAGTATTTTTCTATCTTTCTAGTATTTCCCTAGTAACTTCTTACTTATTAATATTATTTTTTAATATACTAATATTCTTAATTTATATTTCCTAACTCTTAAGATCCCTAAGTAGCTTGGTGATAATAATAATAATAAAGAAAGTAGTAGAAATAGAAATAATAATAATAATAAGAGTAATAATAATAATACTAAGTAATCTAATACCTCCTTATTCTTCTTTTAATATTCTATATATTTCTTCTTTTTAAGAATTAGTTATTATTTTTAAATTTTATTATATTTTTTCTTTAGCCTTTAGGTTAATATAAACTTCCTAGTTTTATTTTACTAATAATTTAAATATATTATTCCCCTTATAACTTATTAGTAATCTTTAGGAGACTTTTTTTATATTCTAATTTTAATTCTAATAATATATTCTACTAAAGTTCCTACAAAGTTTCCTCTATTTTATACTTTTTTTACTTAACTAAATACTAATAGTTTCTTTATAGTCTTTTATAATCCGCTATATAATTAACTTTATATATATTATTTCTTAGGTTTTTAATAAGGACTATTTAAAGTGCCAGTAGATTGTTTCTATATTTTTCTAATTATAATAATAATAAAAATTATAAATCCTATATTTCTTATTTCAATTAAGTTTGAATACTTAATTCCTATTAACTATTTATATTATTCTAAATAATCTTAAGTATTTATTAAATAGCTTTTTAGCTAGTTATTTTTATTAGATATTCTTTATAGATGGTAATATATAATTACTAACTTTAAAGTCTAACTACTTCTTTTTCTTATTATATTACTTAGTATATCTTTTATTTACTTCTTCTAATAAGGCTTTTAGCTACTATTAATAGGACTGGAGGTATCTTATTCTTTCTTCTACTATAGGAACTACTTTAGGTTTAATACTTTTTAGAAAGCTATTATAAAATCTCTTAGGTAAGTAACCTATTAAAATATCTATTAGTATAACCCTAGTAGTACTATAGACTAAAGTGTTATAAATAAATTCAACTATAAGTAGCTATTTTGTCTAATTATTTTAGTTGAAGTTAACTACTATTTTTAGGAAGTATTTAATATTTTGATTTTATTATTTTATTTACCTATTAGTTTATAGGTAGTATGCTATATTTAGTTTCTTCTTAATAGCTAGTAGGTATATAATAAGGGCTTAAAATCTACTAGTAAATAGTAAACTTCTATTAGATATAATAGTTTGAGGAATTCTATACTTAAGGAGGATGTTATTCATTAGGAAGACTATTAATTTATCTATTGTTAGGGATTCTTTTATTAGTAAGTAGAATATATATTTTGTAAATCGATCTACTACTATTAATATACTATTATAGTTTTTCTCTAAAAATATAATTGATTCAAGTAATTTAGTAATAAAGTTTATATTAATATATTACTATAAGCTAGTAGGTATTAATAGAAGTACTAGTTTACTATATAGGAGGTAGTATTAAGGTTTTGATTACTAGTATATTATATATCTTAATATATATTTTATAATATTCTTTCTTATAGACTTCTACTAATATATTTATTTTAACTTCTTAAATATCCTAGTAATATCTAAATATCTCCCTAAAGGTTTATTATAGAAAGCTATTAGAAAGTTAACTTAAAGTTAATATCTATTTAAAATAATTAGTTTACTTTAGAATCTTATTCTTCTTTTTTTATTAATAGAGTACTTATTATTTTTCTAATATAACTTTTTTCTTCTCTTAATAATAGTTTTTTTTATACTTATTAGATCTCTTTTTCTAATATTCCTTTTAGTCTTTTTAGAATAAGATTTTCTAGGTTTACTATTAGTTTTTAGTTTTTAAAAAATATTATTATTATTCTATCTAAGAATTAGCTTAGGAAGTCTTCTAAAAAAATATTTCTAATTCTTTAGGTTTCTCTTTCTATAGGTTAATAATCTAGTCATCTTAATAGACTATCTACTAGGTTTTACTTCTCTAGCTAGTAGTTAATAATATAATTAAATAATAATATATTTTAAAAGAATCTTACTTAATAGTTATTAAGCTAGAGTATTATTACTAAATACTAATAGTTTAAATAATTAGTAATAAAAGTAATTTTATATTATAAGTATAAGAAGTAGTATTTCTATATAAATATTACTTTATAAATAGCTAGTAGTTTAACCTTTAGAATACTATATTTTAACTCTATTCTTTTTAATTTTTATAAGAATTAAACTAGTAGTTATTATTATTTTTCTTCTAATTAAGTAATTATTATTCTTATAGTAAAGTTGGAAATATCTATTTCTATTTAAATTAGAAAAGTTAGATTAAAGTATTATAGAATAAATATTTAAGTAAACCTATCTTATAGATTTTTAAAAGTTTTAATTACCCTATAGGTTATTATATTTTCCTTTTTAGCCTACTTAGTTAGTGAATTAGTAAGTTTAGTATATATTTTAGAATAGCTTTAAATAAATCTCCTATAGAACTCTATAAATTCTAGAAAGATCTAGATCGTTTTAATATTAATAAGTAGTAACTCCTTTTTAATTACTAATATTCTTTCTTTTTTTATAGTAATACTTTTAGGAGAAATAATAAAACTTAAGAATTTAATTATTTATATGTGAAATTCATATTTCTCTAGGTTAATATAAAACCCTATAGTTAATAACTAGCTTAAGACTTCTCTTACTATTTCTATATAATTTTCTTTAGTTTTAATAAATATTAGGATGTTATTTAAATAGATAATATATATAATATCTATAAGGCTTATTAGAGTATTATTAATATATATTTAGAAAGTTATTAGGGTATTAATTAAACTGAATAATATTATATAATATTTAAAATACTTATAAAAATAGATAATATATATAATATCTATAAGGCTTATTAGAGTATTATTAATATATATTTAGAAAGTTATTAGGGTATTAATTAAACTGAATAATATTATATAATATTTAAAATACTTATATTAAGTCTAAAATAAATTTTTCTACTTATTACTTAGTTATATATAGACCTAGTAGTATATGTCTTTTAGATCTAGTTTAATAAATTATAAGGTTTTTCTTAGGTAGTTTAAAATCTTACTAATAAGTAGTAGTAGTATATAGTTTTTAATAATAATGTTATTTAGATTTCTATAGTCTATATATAGGTTTAATTTACTTTTCCTTTTTAAGATAAATAAGATTAATATTCCTATAGGACTTTTTAATATTTTAATCTATTTTTTCAAGAGTTAATATGAAGTATTAATATAGTTTTTCTAATTCTTTTTCTATAAGGGGGTAGATAGAGCTTTATAGGAACTTCTTATTTTCTTCTAGTTCTATTATATATATATAAGTACCTTTTTCTACTAGGATGCTAGCTTTTTTTATATCAAAAATATAAGCTTATTCTTAGTATTCTAATAGTAATTAATTGAAATTAATTTTTTTTTATTTAGATCTCTTATAGGTTGTTACTAGGTAGCTTACTACTCTCCTTCTATTATTACTAATATATATAAGATTATTAATATATATTTAGATTATTTCTTAGCCTTATTAATTACTTCAGCTTTATATATTAGTTTAAAGTTAGTAATAGCTAAAAGATAGGTTTAACCTAGAGTTTTCTATTCCAGATTAGGTTTTATAATTCTTCCCTAAGGGATTTTTAGGATTATATTATATTTACTAATATTACTTAGAATATATAAGATTGTATTTATATTATACTAAAGCTATTTATAATTTTTATAACTATAGTTTATATTTTATATTTAGATACTACCCTTCTTTAGAAGTCTAATATTTTTAATTTTAAGCTAATTTCTATAGGCTTAATATTATATAGTATCTTCTAATTTAAAATATTCTTATTAGCTTCTAAATTAATAAGTACTTTTCTCTTCTTCTAATTTCTTTTTATATAGACTAATACCTCAGCTTTAAAGTATTAGTAGAACTCTAGATCTTATAAGATATAAATACTATTAGTTTCTATCCCTAAGGTATAATAGGGTCTTCTAATATACTTAGGTTTTTTATAGGTATAATAGGTATTTTTACTATACTAGTATAATATATAGTTTATTTTTCTATAATTATAATATTTAGATAGTTTTTAGAGAATAACTACTTAGAGTTATAAGGTCTTTTTTGTTTAATCTTAGGTAAAAGAGTAATTATAAGGAATAGTTCTTTTAACTAGTTCTCCCTATTTATTTCTTAAGTTAAGATAATTATTTATATAACTAATAGTCTATAGTTCTTCTATTTTAGTATCCTAAAGGTAAGTTCTATTAGAATAGATCTATTCAAAGATTCTTTAACTATTTCTGTTTTTTTAGTTATATAATTTAGCTCTTAATATATGGTTAGTAGGTTTCTATTTATAATTATATATCTTGATTTAAGTAATAAGTAGTTAATAATATTAATAATTTAGAACTTCTCTAGTTAGATATTAAAATATTCTGGTTTAAGGGATTTATATATATTGATAAACTATTAGTAGGATTATCTAACCTTTTAGTAAATTATATCTAATTTAGCTATTATTATAATAGCTTGAATATTATTATTATTTATATTAGACTTTAATTACTCTTCTATTACTACTTGAATAACTTACTTAATATTATTATTATTAGTAATAGTAACCTATTTGATCTACTAATAGGATGTAATACCTTCTAGATATAAGCTTATATACTAGACTTTATCTTTATTTATAGTACGATTATTTTCTATTAAATTAAACTATCCCTATAGTTTAAATAAAAAATTATTAAGATCTAACTAACTACTTTCTTAATATTTAATAGGAGCTAACTATTTAATTAAAAGATTTCTTTTTTATTTCTTAAGGTTAGATATAGGAATAGAAGACTTTTTAGTATTCCTTTTTTCTAGATTATCTCCTTTATATAATACTATTCATCTTTCTAACTTCTATTTCTTTTTTAACGTTTTTGCTTTTTTTATTTAATTAATTTAGATTAGTTTTAGAAAAATTATTATTATTCTAAAGGGATAGCTATTCCCCTAGTTTATTAATACTACTACTAGTAGTTATAAGAGTTAGTGTTCCTATCAAGCTAGACCTAGACCCCTAAGTTACTTAAGTAGTAGGTTTCAAATATAATATTATTATAGTCTTACTAGTTAGTATGCCTAAAGGTAAGTAGAAGTTTAAATATATTAAATTGGATTTATATTAAGTAATAAGATTTCTTAATAAATATATATTATACTATATAATTATTCAAACTTAGCTTTCCCTTTACTTAATTATAGTTCTATATTTATATTTAAGTTTTGTATTATTAGAATATCTATTATTCTAGTGGTTGAAGCTAGTATATAGGGACCCCGGTAGCCCCCTAGTGCCCCCTTTCTCTATAGTAGCCTGACACTAGAGACTATTAGAAAACTTTCTAAAGCTATATTTAAAATCCTTTTACTTTTTATAAGAATAATTAAAAAGAATAGAGGAAGTTGTTTTTAGATAGTAGAAGCTATTTGAGGATTACTTTTATTAGTTAATTATATTTAAAAGCTTAAAAGTTTTATTACTTTTGCTTAGGCTTAAGAGTTTTATTACTTTTACTTTAGAATAGTTATTTAAATATTTTAGAATATTTCGAATGTTTTGATATTTTAAATATTGTTTATATTGAGAAACTACTGAGAATAGCTTGCTCTAGCTATTAATAATATCTAAAACTTAAGAAGTTGTATAATAAAATATATATAGCTATATAAGCTATAAAGCTTAGCTATAAGCTATACTCTAAAGTAATATTTCATAAGTTTAGATATTCTATATTTCTTATTTTTTAGTAGTAGTAATATAAGCTATGTCACTTCTTTATATACACTCGATGTAATACTAGAGGCTTTTTCGGATAGCTTCTTTTAGTTTCATTATGTAAGCAAAGAATCTAGTAATATACTATATATTATAGATATCTCTGTAAGCTAATACAGTAGAAGAGACCTAGTAGTATAATGATTATTTAGACTTAATCCTAATTAAGAAGTTAGTATAAGCTATATAATAGTCTTAGTAGTAGCTTTAGACTTTCAAGGATACTATAGTAATACTGATAATATTAACTTACATTTGCTGGCTACTAATAGGATAACTACTATATATTAGTAATACTAGCTATATAGATAAAAGAAGGCAATAGACTATAGACTAGCTAACTATTACTCTCTTGATTCATAGGATCTAAGTTAATAGCTATCTTTAAAATATTTAAAGTAATAGCTATTTCTACAGTATTACAATTATTATTACTACTACTACTAATAATAACATTAACAGTAGTTATACTAAAGGTCTTTGATCTATTTAAAGTTATATATTTCTTAGGAATTCTTTAAGGGAAGTAATACCTAATAATTAGCTCTTACTTTATAATCCCTCTAGATACTACTAATATTAAAGAACTATTTAAATAAAAGAAATTACGAATAGTAATAATAATTAATTAGTATAGTATTTAGTAGATAGGAGAAAGTATAAGCCTATTTATTATAATTATTCTATAAAAGATTATAGTTATATAATATTAATACTAACTAGCTAGTAGTATTAATTACTAGTTTTTAATAGTTACTAGCTATTGATAACTAGTGGTAAGAACTACTAGTTAGTAATAATTACTATATCTATTTTATATAATTAGAAAGTATAAGACTACTAGTTATACTTATATACTATAGGATTCAAACCTATTACTCTTACTGTCATAATAAGAGCTAGCTAGACGTTAAACTACTACATCAAGTAGGTAATAATAATAATAATAATAATAATAATAATAATAATAATAATAATAATAATAATAATAATAATAATAATAATAATAATAA
>QAPG01000773.1:0-15177 GCA_004366825.1 Colletotrichum spinosum
AAACTCTTAATAAACCTAAAACCTAGTTTATAAAAAGTCTTAATAGACTTAAAATATAAGAAGTTTATAGCTTCTACTATTCAACTATCTCTTTTACTAGCTTAATAATACGCCTATTATTCCAACTAGTATTATCTTCTTATAAATTCATCTAATATTAAACTAATTAATTAATAAGAAGAATTAGTTAATTAGTTAAAATAAATATAAAAAAGATAAACTATAAAGTCTTATAGAAATAGTTAAGAAAGATTTTATATAGATAGGTAGATAGTAGAAAGCTTAAAGTTAGTTAATATAAATTCTAATATAACTTAAATAGATATTAATAAAAATAAAGATATTAATATCAATATTAAATATAAATAGAGATATAATATAAAAAGAAAAGTTGATATAAAGCTAGGTTTATAACCTATTAAGCTAATAAAAAATAACTAGTAAAAAGTTAAAAAGAATTAACAACTTTTAATTATTAAAATATAAATTATTTAAAATAATATCTAAAAATAATACTAATATTAATATAAATAGTAATGATGATAGGAAGTTCTAGTTCTATAGGAAGTAGGGAACTTTATAATAAAATTATTTAAAATAATATCTAAAAATAATACTAATATTAATATAAATAGTAATGATGATAGGAAGTTCTAGTTCTATAGGAAGTAGGGAACTTTATAATATTAATATTTAAATAGGATTTATTTTCAGAAAGATTAACTTTATATTATATAGAACTCTCGGCTCTATTACATTCAGGCCACTAAGTAGTGTATTCACTAAATATTCTTATATTATAATTTGATCAATTTAGAATATAAATAATTAAAATAATATAACTTTAACTCAAATAATTAACTTTCTATAATAAATAGAAAATATTGGGTTATAAGAATAATAAAGAATACTTAAGCCTTTATTTACCTAAAATAGGTTATTAGGATAAATATGAATAATAGCTAAATAGCTAGAACTCTAACAAGACGAAATTGAAAAAAAGGTTATAAAGCCTAAGGCTCCTACTTATCTAAACTAATTAAGGAGGATTCCATAAATAAAATATATATAGTAGGTCTTATTCTTCTTAATAATAAAGTAGTTCTTACCTTATAATACTTTTAGTAAAAATGACGCGATTTAGCTATAGCTTTATGATATTTTATTATAGATAGGTATAAAAGCTTTATTAAAAAATAGGTTAAAGCTACAGTCTTATTATTTAAATAGTTAATATTAATTATATTACTATTTGTTATACAATAAGTAGTAATAAGTAGTGAGTATTATCTCTTTAGGCTGGGTAAGCTGTTTTTACACTATAAGTAGCTAAAAGTAGTTTTATTTAATAAATATAGATATGTGAGAAAAGAAGGCTCCTATGTGTAATTACTATTTATAGGTTTTTTATAGTAATGGGACGGCTGATTACGTAACCGTACATACTTACATAATGTCCAGAAACTATTCTATAATAATATTAGAATAGTTAAATCTCTTATAGAATTACTATATTTCTATTTCTATAAGGAAATTAATAATTCTATTATAAATATCTTTTTAGATTGAAAATTAGAAGTATTTAGTATGATAAGGGTTTAAAGCTAAAGGTTTAGTAAGGGAAGATATAATAGTAAAAGGTAAGTTTCTATAGGTTATAGGATTTTAACTTAGTAGGCTAACTAGTAGTAGTTGTAAGAAGGTTTCCATCTTATAGTAGTTTTACGTTATTATGTTATATAATATATAATAAGTCTAGTTATCCTAGCTTTCTATATAGGCTATGGGGTATATATCTTTATAACTATCTTTTCTTTAGAAGCCTTAGGCTTTAAAATTTGTAATACTATATAGCTGTTTTTTGAAATCAGTTTTACTAGCTGGTTATTAACTATTTAACAGTTGAATTAATAGTTGAAATAATAGAATAATAGTTATCAAGGCTTTGTCTCTATATATATGAATAGATAAGGTTTTTCCTTTCTATATTTTAATATATAAGGCTTTCATTGTTATATTAAATTAATAAGGCTTTTTGTAGTTTTATTAACTTATAAGGTTTCCTACCTGTCAGTACGGCTTTAATATATTAATTAGTGAGGTTAGTATATTAACTAGGGTCTGTAGGTTAAGCTAAAGTATCTAACTCCTTCTTAGTAAATATAAGGCTTCTTATAGGATATTCTATTACTAATTAGGCATATAGGGTTTCTTATAGCTAATTAGGTTACTAAAGTATTAATATATATTTATTAGCTAGTTACTCTTATAGGTACGTTTATTACATACTACTATCTAGCTAACTATAGTCTTTATATAGCTTCTAGGGCTTTTCACTATAGGGCCTTTAGTAGTAAGGTAATTATAGCAGACTCTTATTAGGTATTCTAGCTTCTAGTAAAATATATAGAACTTATTGTAATAATAAGTAGCTATAGTATAATCCAACTTATTATATACTTTATATAAGACTTTAAGGTATAGCTACTTAAGGGTTCTTTCTAGAATATTAGTTTATTTATAGTAATTAGATATTAAGCTTTTAGTAGTAGTATTATAACTAGTAGTCTTCTTAATACTAAGTATAGCCTTCTTTTTAATACTAGTAAAGGCTTTCTCATATAGCTATAATATCTCTTAGAGGTATTTAGCTTCTAAGGCTATAGCTTTAAATACTACTTAATTATTAAACTTCTAATATTATAAGTACTATTATAATTTAGGCTTAAGATAATAGAAAAAGGTAAATATATAAGGTCTTAAGGTTTCTATAGAGATACTTGAAGGTTTATAAATTGCTAACTATTAAATATAAAACTTTAGTAAGGATATATAGCGTTTATATTAAAGTATATAAAGTATATTATATAAGTATAAAATTCCTATAACATAGGATTGATTAATAAATAGTAAGTAAATACTATAAAGTTAGGTTATATAGGATTTAGTATAATATGATAGTAGTTATATTACTAAGTCTATAAGCTATAGGATAACTTCATTATAACCTATTAGATTTTATATATCTTAAAGGCTTCTAGCTATAGAGTATAGCTATCTTACATTACTATTGGCTAATCCTTAATTTTATGTAAAGTGGTATGTTTATAAAAGAGGTTATAGGGATAATTAGGAGGTTTTAAGTAATTCCTATAGTTAGGAGTAAGTACTAATTTTTTAATGATATTTTTAGGAAGTAATAATATAGATCTTACTATAGGTATACTACTAAATAGCTATACCGATATTATTTCTATAAAGGATAATTACTATTTAAGAAAGTATATAAGTATTATTATAGTACTATTACTTTGTTCTAATGGTATAACTATTAATACTATAGTATAGGCTCCTGTATTGCTTAATTTAGTGGTAGCTATAGGAATTGATCCTAGCGGCATAAGTATTACTATATGCTTATTAGTAGCTTTAGGTGTTTCTGTAATTATAGTTGATTTTGATATAGCTATCGATACTACTATAGATACTACGCATTTAGACATTATATATTCAGATATAGCTATTTTTGATATAGATACTAAACATTTAGCAACTATTCGTCATAGTAGAACTATTATTAAACTCCTAGCTTTACCCCTCTAGGAGGTAGAAATTAAAGAATTATAAAGGTTTTAAGCTAAAGGCCTAATGAGAGAGAATATAATAATTAAAGATAAATCTCTATAGGTTATAAGACTTCAATTTAATAGGCTAATTAGTAGTAGTTATAAGAAGGCTTTTATCCTATTGTAGTTTGAAACTATTATATTAAATAATATATAATAATCCTAGCCATTCTAGTTCTCTATATAGACTATAGAGTACATATCTTTATAATTATATCTTTCTATAAGTAGAAATACTCCTTATTATTTAACTCTATCATTAAGATTATTGAAATAGATTTAGAGTTGATTTAAATTAAAGAGATTTAGAAGAAATAGGATAGCGATTAACATAATATAAATATTAATATTTATAAAAAGTATAAGTATTAAAGCTATATTAAAACTTATAAAACTTGATTTATCTCTAAATCTTATACTTATTTTTAAAATAGTTTTATTAAGTTAGGATATTAAGTATAACGTTCTAGAAAGTCTTTAGGTATTATATACTTCTTATATATAGTCTTCTTACTCTTATATCTAAAAAAATACTTTTAAATATAACTTTAGAGACTTTTAAAATTAGAAAAGTCTCTAGTTTAACTAGTACTATATAATAATTATAAATATAATTCTAAAGGACTTTTATATATTACTTAAGTATAATTATTATAGCTTTATTCTCAGTTATTATAAAGTAAGTTACTATAAAGTCTTCTCCTAATATCTTACTTATACTATTTCATAGTATTTATATAGCTATTTCTATTAATATAATATTATTAAAATAAGTAGTAATTTCTACTACTAATTCTATATTAAATAGTTACTATTTTATTAAAGTATAGTACTATTGTTTTATATTCCTTAGTAATATGTTTTATTAATTGGTATTATATTACTAATTTGAAGTATACTTAATATTTATTATATATATTTCTACGTTAAGGTCTCTTATAAAGTAGCTTTAAAATGTTACTATTACCTAATTAATATAGAGGTTAATATAGTTATTAGTAGTAAAAGTATTAATTGTACTTTTAGTTATGATATATAAAACTAACTAGATATTAATTATAATTTATAATATAATTATTCTTTTATTTAATCCTACTTGACGTAGTAGTTTAATATCTAACTAGCTTTTACCGTTTTATAGTAAGAGTAGTAGGTTTAAATCTTACGGTAGGTAAGTATAACTAGTAGCTTTATACTTTCTAATTATATAAACTAAATATAATAACTACTACTAGCTAGTAGTTCTTACTACTAACTATTAATANTCTTACTAATAGCTATTAATAGCTAGCGACTATTAATAGCTAGTAATAAGTACTACTAGCTAGCTAGTATTAGTATTATGTAATTATAATCCTTTAAAGAAGTAATTATAATAGATAGGTTTATACTTTCTTTATTTATTAGTAATTATATTAACTAACTGTATTATTACTACTTAAGGTTTCCTCTATTTAAATAGTTCTTTAGAACTAGTATTATCTATAGAGTATATAAGGTAAAAGCTAACTATAGGGTATAACTACTTTTAAAAAAACCCCGAGAGGCATATAACTTTAAATAGATTAGAGACTTTTAATATAACTATAATAATTCTTTTATTTAAACTATTATTATTAGCTTTTAAGGATTTCGATAATCTATTTATATAGCTTATTAATAGTTAGTTTTATCTNATATAACTTTAAATAGATTAGAGACTTTTAATATAACTATAATAATTCTTTTATTTAAACTATTATTATTAGCTTTTAAGGATTTCGATAATCTATTTATATAGCTTATTAATAGTTAGTTTTATCTTATTAATGGTGTTATAGAATATATTAATTATATTATATATTTAATATATAATTATATATTTTCCCTTATTGCTTTTTCCTTATAAGTCTTAAGAATTCAAATAGATATATTTGAATAAGTTAATCCTAGTTACTATTACTTTAAATATTTCAATTATATCAATATAATTATAATCTTTAGTAAATATGTTATGATTTATATTCTTCTATTCTTTATAATAACTATAATATACTATAGGAGTTTTAAATTTATCTCTAATTATAATAGCTATTTAAATACTTAAAAGATTATTTTAAACCAGTATATTCAACATCTTATAATATAAATATATTTATTTAGCTCATATATTATTATATATTCTTCCTATAAAGTCTTATTTCATATTACAATTAATATATTCAGTAAGAAATATCTATTTTCTATCTTTAGAAATATTATAATTCTCTTCTATATACTTAATATTTAACTAATATATTTACTAAATAATACTTGAATTTCCTTATAAAGTTAGCTAAAGATAATATACTCCTTTAGGGATATTTAGTAATTTCTCCTAAAGTATATATAAAGCCTTAGGGATCTCTATAATTCTAATTACTATTCCTTCCAATTACAGCTATTCTTTCTTACATAATTCTATATAGGTATAATTATTTAAATAGTTAGTTTAACTAACTATAGGTTTAATATTAATATAGTCTTATTAATTAATATTCATAATAGTATTCATATTAGAAGTATCTCTACTATTAAGCTCTTTAGTATATAAACTTATTATTTGTTAATAAGTATAAACCTTCTAACTTTTAAAAACTCTTTAATATATTTTAAGTTCTTCTTAATTTCTCATTTAAAATAGTAATAATTCTTCTAATTAGTTTTAATATTTTCTTCTATTTATTAAATTAATATATCCTTATTGAATACTTCTACTAACTTCTCTATTATAATCTCCCTATTCATAAAGAAGTATATTCTTCTACTAATAAAGGAATTCTTAAGTAATTATAATATATCTCTTTTTAGTATATTAAAATATACTTCTTCTGAGTTTTAGAAAGGTTCCTAATAAGTATTCTATAAATCTTCAAGAAGAAATTTTATTCTTTCTATATTTATATATAGTAATAAATATATATATCATTAATACTTTTATTTCTATTAGAAAGTATATAATATTCTCCCTATTACTTAAATATAACTTCTTAATATATACGAATTAGTACTTTTACGCCAATTCACTAGAATACGCTTTTATATTTATTAATATAAACTATTATGTTTTAATTATTTTATCTTTTTCTAAAGTTATTAATAGGATTTAGAGAAGAAAATAGAATTTAAAGTAATTAGTTAAAAGAATGTTTATAATTAGTATAACTTTACTATATTTCAACTATAAGTAATTCTCTAAAAACTATAACTTTAGAAATATATATACTTAATAGATAAACTATAATTATTAAATAAAAGTCTCCTATAAGTAAATCTCTATATATATCTTCCAATTAGAACTTTTAAAGATGTTTCAAAATAGATTTCTATTCAATTATTATATTTAATAATATATTTTATAGTATATATAGGATAATATGATTAGTCAGGACTAGGAATAATATGAAAGTTAGGATATTTACTAAGGTAATCCTTCTAATTATAGTTATTTATTATAACTATATGAATATATTATTAGTCATAAAAGGAAATAATAAGAAATAAAAGAATACGTTTTATAGGTTACTTATTATATATATATATCTACTATTAAATATAATAATAGTTTCTCTTAGTATCCTGTATAAAGTAGATTTAAAAATAATAATTACTATACTTATGAAATAAGTAGTAATATCTATTTTATCTAATTAATATATAGTAATTTCTTTCTCTACTATTTCTTATACTTATTCTTCTTCCTTATATTTCAAGTTCTATTATTAACTATTAAATATCCTTTTCTTTAGATCCTTAAGATATATAATAATTATTCTTAATTAGATAGTTATATATTTTAACTATCTATGTTATGCTTCTTATGTTACTTCTATATAAGTGAATATTTAAGGGATATCTTAAGGTAGGAGTAGTAGATAATAGTTTTATAATACTTCTAACTTTAGTATTACTTATTATAACACTATAAACCTATTAATTCTCTAGATATCCTTATAAGGTATATATTATAATTACTTATAGAATACTTAAGAAGAAGTATGAGAAGTACTTATAGTTATTTTATATTACTAGCTTCTCTATATTACTTCTTAAAATATCTTTATTAAATAAAATGAAACCCCCTTTTAAGATTTCCTTTCTTATTAGTATAATATTTAAAATTAATCTAATTATTAAAGCTTAAATCTTAAGATTAGAATGATTTATAACCTTTAGGTTATTACTATTAGGATAAAGTTTATTCAATATTATAATTATTAAGTTAATCTCTTATTACCTCTCTACTTTCTAAAGTATTACGATAATGAAAATATATCTACTATAAATGAAAATATATATATTTGTAATATATTATATGTAACAGCGAAAATATATATTTGTATGTATGATATTCAAAATCCTATTATATTATAAATATAATATATATATTTATATTTGTATTATTTATAATATAATATACTAAGTTAGAATTATAGACACTCTTAATATAAAGATTATTATTAGTAGTATTATAAGCTACGCCTAGATAACTACCTAGAGCTATACCTAGGTATTTAATATTAATCTTCTTACCTAAGTAGGGCTTTAGTAAACCCCTAGTAGTATTATATATCTATAGACTTTTTCAGGTATTTATAAATGCTTCTCTTTTACTCCTTAAGTCTAAATAAATAGTATCTTATACTACTTATAGTTAAATAAATTTAAATCTAGCTTTTGATATATTTAGAATTTAGTTTTATTTACTACATAAATAATATTAAGTAGAAATATAGCTCCCTACCAATTAAATATACAGTTTTAGTTAAATAAAGCTCTTAGGATATAATACTATATAATAAATAACTAATTAATTAATATAAAGATAATAGAAAGTACTAAAACCTTTTTTAATACCCCTATCAATAGTAATTCTATAAGTAAATTACTTTAATAGTAATTATAATATACCTTAAGCCCCTTCTATTAGAAGATTTATAAGTTTATATACAAATTAGTAAGATAAGATATTATAATAAGTAGTAACCCCTAAGTAGTTATTAGGATAAGCACTTCTAATTTATATTAAGATATCTTATTAATATCTAGAAGAATATATATTAAGATATTAACTTTTAAAATTGTAAGAATATTATTATATTTCTATTAGTAACTAATTATTAGAAAAAACTTCTTTTCTTATTCTTGAAGCTTTTAGGTAAGTAGAAAGAATACTAAGTATAGGTTTAATAAGTAAAACCTAAACTTAAGATTAATTACTATTTCTTTAATAATAGTTAGAAATACTAATATTTAATTTATTCCTATTTAAACTTTAGTTTTTAGTAGATTATTAAGACTTTCTATATAATAAGAAGACTAGAGAATCTTATAATATAAATAATTTCATAACTTATTTTGATAAGACTTATCCAAGTTTAAATAGTTAGTTTTATATTATTACTTACATAATAGATAAATAACATAATATATAGTTTAAATATAGATTGTTGGAAGGTAAAATCTATTCAAACTAGAGTAAAGCGTTAAATATATATAAATAGAACGGTTAGGCTTTATATAAGATAGTATAGCTATATAGTAGTCTTAGTATTATACTTATTCTTACATACCCCCTTAGTAGTAAAGCTACTAGAGATACCCTTAAATCTTAAGTAATATATTATTATAAATAAAATAAAGTCAATAGTAATTAAAATAATCCTTTAAGTATTTAAATAAAAGAAATTATTTATTATAATAAACCTATTATAATTTGTTATATATTTAACTGTTTTTATACGTATTAGTAGGAGCGTTTAGCCGGCTCTTTTTAAAATTAACAATTATCTCTTATTTTAATATACTAAAACAATCCTTTAACTATTTTTTATTACTATTTTCTTTCTTCTTATTTATATTCATATTTTAAATAGTTATTTCCCTATATTTATAAGTAATATATTTATTAATATAGACTCTATATATTAAATTTCAAATAAAATAATATATATTAGTTATTACTAATATTTCAACTATAAGATAAACCTATAAAGGTTAAAAAAGAAGCTACTAAAGCTGAGGTTTTATATAATATTGTAGTTAATCTATTAACATATCTCGATTTAACCTCTCTATTAAATAAACTTATTCTAGTTTTTATTTAATGTTTTAATAGACTTAAAAGGATATTTTGAATCCTAATTTAGAAAGTAGTAGAAAGTTAGACTTTAAAGTTATATTAACTGTCTTTCGTCTTTATTTAAATATTAATAATAAGGATTATTAGATTCAAAATACCTTCTTTTACTTCTTTTAAGAAGCCTATTTTATTTAGTACTTTTCAACTTTCTTTATGTTTTTATAATTCTATTAATAGTTGTTACTTTCTTCTTACTCTCTTTACTATTAATATTTTTATTAACTTCGGCATTTTTATTTATAATTAGTCTATTATTAAGATACAAGTATAAGTTACTAATGTTAATAGTTCTTATCTATTTCCTTCTAGTTTAAATAGTAGGTATTAATATAAAACAAAAGTATTATATCTTAAAGCTTTTATTTATTTCTATTTTACTAAGTTTTCTAATCTTTCAAAATACTTACTACTATTTTTACTACTAATAGCTTTTAATATATTAAACCTAGGTAGTTGTATTAAGAAGTTAGTTATTATTTTCAAGAAGTCTACTACTCTTAGTAGTTTAAAATACTTTTATATTTATTTTAGAAACATTCTTATTCCTAAGTTACTTTTTAAAAATAAAGAAGATAACTTAACTGGTAACTTTATAACTAAAGATTAAGAAGAGGAACTTAAGTTTATTATAAATGAAAGAGAGGATAATAAGGATAATATTAATAAACTACTTAAACTTCTTAATAAATATATTAAGATACCTTTAAAGTTTATAATAAACTCTACTTAAATTAGAAATAAGGAGACTTTATTTAAGATAAATAACATTAAATATTAATTTGAAGATATTAAATATTAATTAGTTAAGTTAAAGGAGAAGTCTAATATTTCTAAGAGAATTCTTATGAGATTTGTTTTTTTAAAGAAAAGTAATTTAGATAAAGCTACTGAGGAGTATAAAAATTATTTTCTTTAGATAAAAAGAATTAGTAATATTTAGCTTATTTGAACTATTTTCTATACTATTCACTACTTAAGGTTTATGTTTTCTTATAAAAGTTGTTTTTAGATTATTAGTATTAGAAGTAAAGATTTACTTTCTATTTATTATTACTAGTATAAATCTAAGTCTAGAGGATATTATATTCTAGTTTCTAATGAAATCTCTAAGGTATTTAAGAAGTATTTCAATACTATCTAAATTTTAAATAACAATAAGATATGGAGTTTAATTTAAAATTAAAATCTTAGTTCTAAGTCTGATTTTCTATAATTAAAGAATAAGAGAGTTAGTAATATAAAAAAGCTATTCTAAGTTATGTTCTATTTTTAATAATAGAAAGAGTTTAAATTAGCTTTCTTAAAGAATGGAAATATCTCTAATTTTACTATTAGAATTCTAGTTATTATATAACTTATTATTATTTAATTATCTTAGGTTTTACTACTTATCTAGCTACTTATTACTAATTATACTTCTAGGCGTTTAGTAATTTTAACTAGGTTTCTTATTATTTGGATTTCTATACTTTAATTAGTTATTAGACAATCTAGAATTTAGAATTTTAAACCTTAAATAGTTTTTAGTATTTCTAGAAGTTAGAGTTTTAGCTTCAGTATTCTAGTAACTAGTTTTAGTAAGTTCCCCCTATTTTCAGATAGGCTCTAATATTAATTTCTTCTTTTAGAAAATATAATGAATTTTCTATATTTTCTTAAGTTAATCTTTAGATATTAATTACTACTTCTTACCTACCTATTTAGGATTCTAAGTTTGAATAGTCTCTTTTAAATCAAATATAAGTTTAGATAGAAAGCTTTATTTTTTATGAATAATTTAAGGAGTTCTACTACTTTCTGACTTTTTATATAAATATAACTAAGATTCTTTATTAAATAGTTAAACTTTAGGATTTTAGATTATTTATTATAGTCTATATAGCTTTCTATTATTAATATATTAATATTAATCTATTATTCTTCTTAATATCTCTAAATTATAATTCAAATTATAATATAACCTTATGATCAATAAAACTCTCTAGGAATTCCTATATCAAAATATTATAATTCCTCTATTTAATTAATATATTATAATTATATCCTCACCTTAAAGTATTCTTTACTACTAATATTCCTTTAATCTTATATTCCTCCTACGCCTTACCATTCTTTTAAATACCAATTAAAATTGGATTAAGATGCCTATCTATATATAATTAAAATAGTAATAAGCTATCTTCTATTTATTTAATAAAGTTAATATGAAATATTGGAGAGATATTTATAGAAGTATTTAATATAATATTTAACAGATTTAATATATTCATAATTTAATATTTAGAGGCTGTTTAATTCAGCTTCTTATTTAATTAATTTATCTTAATATAGTATAGTAATAGTTATATCTTATCTCTAATCTACGACCTCTTAGTTACCTATTATATCCTATTAGTATCTATTTTATTATATTATTATATATTTACTATTACTACTTAAGTTATGATAATATTATTCCTAACGTAAGATAAAAATATTAAGACCTATATTAAGGCAGAATGAATAATCTACTCTATTGCCTGAAAATATAAAGTAAATTTATTATTAAATATATTTAAAAGTCTATTTAGACTAATTTTAATAACTAAAGAGTCTTTATTATTTAATACTAGTTAATATATAATAATATAAGCTAACTAGTCTAATTACAAGAAGGTAATATATATTCAAAGAATACTTAAGTCTTAAGTATTATTCTCTCTATCCTACTATTCTTTTAGAAATAGAATAATATTAATAATAATTATTATGTTCCTATTAACTAGTATAATGCTATTTAAAAAGTCCTAATTTGGTTTAGGTTATAATTAGTATTAATTAATATAGGGAAACTTAAGGACTTTTATTAAATATCTTAAAGTCTTTCTATATAAACCTTAATAACTATAAATATTATAATTCTTAATTAGATATATTTAGATAGTTAGTTTATAATAACTATTAGGATTCTTAAGTTTCTCTTTATAATAAATAGTAATTCTATTATAAAGTTAATTAAAAGTTATAATTAAAACCTATTAAGAATTAATAGGGGTTATAATAAGTCCTAGTAGTATTTTTAGTTGTTATATATATATTAGTAGATATTATATATTTATAAACGATATTTGATATTTCTTAATATATTATCCTGATACTAGTTTTATAAGAATACTATAAATATTAGATGAATATTGAAACAGTTTTAGACTAAAGAATTATAAACTATTTAGAAGATTATAACTATTAGTAATTTATATTTAGAGATTTAGATTTAGCTTGAATATAATAGAATACTATTCTTCCTTACTATACAATTAGCTATTTATATTTATATTAAGATTTCTAATAATGATATTCTTACCACCTAGTAGATAATATCTAAATAAGTCTTATATATTAATATTATTATAATTACCTAATTGTAAAGTATTAGTAATATAATACTTTAGAATATTATATATCTATTTAGTAATTTACTAATAATATATAAATAAGTATCTTCTATTTATGTAGCTTCTTCCTAACTTCTTTTTATTTATATATTATAAATTAAAAATATTAAGAAAGACTTATTTGTATCTATAAAGTTAACTTAAAGAAATTAAAAGATTTATATTAGAAGTGCTAATTCTATTATATTATCTTAGCGTTATTAAGAAAGAATATTAAGGCGTCTTACTAAGTAATTAAAATAGTATTTTAAAATGAAATTAAACTTTAATAAGACTTCTACTTACTTAACTTATTATTTTAAGATATATTTATCAAAACCTATAAAGTATTTTAATATTTTATAACTAGAGGGAATAGCAAGTAATTTTACTATACTTTATAAATCTACTCACTATACTTTTAGATATAATATAACTATTAGTAATTCTTTATGATAAGTAATATAATTCTATTAAATCAAAGTAAGTCTTACTAAATAATACGTAACTTATTATAATATATTATCTTAATCCTCTTATAAGAGATAACTACTTAATACTATTTATAAATAATCTACTTCTATTATTATATATTATTCTTAGTCTTTTTAAATTATAACTAACTCTAATATAAATATAAATTTAAATATCTTGAATACCTATTAGTAGATCGTATCCTAATAAAGTAATATTTCTTTTTATATTAGTTATATAAAGGGTTTTATTAAGCTAGAGAAGTAACTAATTAAACTATAATAGAAATTCATAAAACTAAGGAGGCTTTAGATATTATAGATATTCCTAAAGACTTCTTATTTCTATATAGTTTTAATCGTTTTAGGATTATAATAAATACCTTCCCTTATTCTTATAATAAAGTCTAAATATTTAGTCAATTTTATAGAAAGCTCATACTTTTCTAAATCTAAAAATAAACTAGTCTTTTGAAGTTATTTAAAGATTTATTTAGTTTTATTCTTACAATTACTCTGTAGTT
This sequence comes from Colletotrichum spinosum, assembly GCA_004366825.1. NCBI lineage: Eukaryota > Fungi > Ascomycota > Sordariomycetes > Glomerellales > Glomerellaceae > Colletotrichum > Colletotrichum spinosum. The sequence goes on from QAPG01000773.1 coordinate 14,197, forward strand.
TATAACTATAGAAAAGGATATTATTTAAATAAGTGATAATAAAGTTATTAAGAATACTTTAGAATATACTATTACTATTATCAGATTAAATATAGTACCGAAGTAGCTAAAGCTATAGTAGTAAGTAACTAAATAGTCGACTTACTTATTTAGGCTAATAAGAATAAAAGGATTATTATATAGATTTATCTCTATAGTATATAGTATATATATGTATATTATAACCTAGATATAAATATTATAAATAGAAATAACTAGTTATATATTATTTATATAATTAATTAATTATACTATTTACTAGCTATAAACTAATACTAATTAGTAGTATTTTACTGTTATTAGTATTATTTATTACTATTTAACTATGGATTAATTAGGAGTAATCTAAAAAGATAAGATTATATTACTTCTTAAGGAAGTCTCTAGAAGTTTATATAGTAAAAATAGATAAATCTAAAACTATTATGATTATATACTATTTAAAAGGATTATTAATTAATCTGGAGGGTAATATACGCTATATATAATCTTACTATTTAGATATAAACTAGTATTCTAGTTATTTATTGTTATTATTATTATATTATATAATACTATATATCATATAAAGCTCTAGATCTATAGTATAGTAATTACTTACTAACTACTACGTATTTAGCTATAACTAGTGCTAGATACTTAGTATTTAATACTAGTAGGATGTAAAAGGTATACTACTATATATATAGTAATATATATAGTTACTATATACCTTATAATATAGTATAATTAATATTAGTAATTTTTCTTTTTACTATATCCCTTAATACCTATCTATTTATACGAAAAGGAATACTTTTAATAATTTATAGTTTTGTTTTAATAATATTTAAATACTTATTTATTTATTCTATTTGAATTACCTATCTTTCTATTTAAATAGTTATATAGTTTGAATTAATAAATCGCTTGAAAGTATGGTTTAATATATTTTTTATAAAA
>QAPG01000774.1:0-14727 GCA_004366825.1 Colletotrichum spinosum
ATACTATAAGGTATATAGTAACTATACGTATTACTATATATATAGTAGTATACTTTCTATGCCTTACTAGTAATAAGTATTAGGTATCTAACGCTAGCTATAGTTAAATATATAGTAGTTAGTAAGTAATTACTATACTATACATCTAGAGCTTTATATAACGCTATATATTATATAATATAATAATAATAATAATAATAAATAACTAGAATACTAGTTTGCACCTATATAGTAAGATTATATATAGTATGCGTTACCCTCCAGATTAACTAATAAGTATATAAACTATTCTTATATTCTATATATTAGATCTTACATTTTATCTTATTAATACTATATACTTTATATACTTCTCAAGTTACTTAATAACTATTATACTTTAAATAACTATTAGTAATATATATACTTTATAAAACTAAAATAAGATAATTAAGAGGCTTTCTATTAGGATATTCTGACTATTAATGCTAAAGCTATCTATTACTTTTTAGGAGTTTTTAAAAAGTATCTATAGTATATTACTAGTAGTAATAATATCTAAGAGAAGACTTATATTATACTAATTATATAGCGAAAGTAATTAATCTCTTATAAGATATATAGTATTCAAAGACTTACGATTTATATTAAATATTAATAGCTATAATTCTAAAATAGTTATTACTCTATAGTTAAAATAAGTAATTCAACTTAATATCCTACTAATAATCTTACTTTTATGACTACTAAAAAAGATCAGATTTATAACTAGAGTCATATAAAAAGTAATATTATATAGGTATAATTTAAAGTTTTTATTTCTACTAGTTATTATAAAGATCTCAATATCCCTATAGCTTTTAATATGTATAAACTTTATATTATATTAACTATAATCTCTTATAAGAACTTCTCAAAAGTTTATAAAACGCTTTATATCTTAAAAGTATAAACTAAAATACTTAAATTAAGAATAAAAGAGTTTTAGAAAAGGTATTACTAAAGTCTTTCTTTATAATATACTTACTATATAGTATTATAGCTACTTTAGCTAGAAGGTTAGTGATATAGTTACTATTATCCAAAGCTTTAACTTTTTCTTAAAGAATCTAGATTTAAAATAAATTACTATTTAATCTTCTTTTTAGAAAAAATATTTAATACCTAACTTTTATATACTAATTAGAAATATATATAGTAATAATATATTAAAACGTAGTTTAACCTCTACTCTAGAAAGTATAGAGGTTTATCTAAGCCTTAAAAATATCTCTTACTACTTTAAGTATTTAATATAATAATTAGAACTTTTATTAAAATATTAAAAGTACTATAGCTAGTTTTACTATATAAGAAAACCTTAAGGAGATATTATATTACTTTTATAATAGTTAAGATAATTTTATTTAGAAGTATAGAGTCTAAATAGCTATAAATTATAAATATATAACTTTATATATAAGACTTAAGTAATAAAACAACTAATATAAATATAAGATTATAAATTTAAAATATTTTAATAATAGAAGAAGTATAGCTAACTACTTAAGCTTTATATATAATATCTTACTACTTCTAAAACTATATTTTAATTATTATTTTTATAATAAGATGCTCAAATCTAGAAAACTAAAATATCTTATAGTATATTAAAATAAATATTTTAAAAGTATAAACTATCTATAATACTAAAATAATTATAAATATTAGTAATTTATACTACTATATCTTTTTCTATATAGTAATATTAATACTAAAATATCTTATTTATATATTAATAGATCTAAATCATTATATAAACTTAATTTAACTACTTATATTGATAGTTTTAAGTTTTTAAAATATAGAAACTATAGAATATTATATTAGCCTTTAGGCTTTTCTCTATAGAATCTACAATATTTCTTATATAAACTTCTTTAGTAATATGTACTAAAAATTATTAATCTTCTTTATAATCTACTCCTATAGAAGTAGAACTCTTAAGAATATTTATCTTAAGTATTTCAAAAGCTTATTAATACTTTTTAGTTTTTAAAACGTTACTTAAGAGTAATTCTTAAGAAAGTTCTAAATAAATACTTTAATAAGTAGTTATCTTAAAATCAAAATAGTTTTATAAGTTATAATGTTTAACTTCTATTTAAAGGGTATTATACTAAGTAAGTTGCTAATTAGCATTCTTAAAAACTAAAAAGTGAGTATTTTTAGTAGATATCTTGATATTTAAGATATATTAAATTATTATAATATATACTTTTAGCTTAGTAGCTTTTTAGTATTATAAAACTCTTAGTTATTATATATAATTAGAAGGTAAAATCTAGTATATATTATATGTAATTAAATATAGCTAAATATATTATATAAAGCTTTATTTTAAATAGTTTAAATAAAGTAAGGTTTATAGAGATAGCGCTAATACCTAAGGTTTATTTAGTATAAACTCTACTTCCTAAGCGCGTTATTCCTAAAAGTAACTCCTACTATCACTAGTACTTACTATATTATTACTAATGTAATTATTAGGATTATTATTATTACTATAATCGTTATTACTACTATAATCGTTAGACATATTATAGTTACTAGTATTTGCCTGGAAATTACTTTTAGGAGTATCTAAGATGTTGCTATGAGAATTTTTAGAGTTATATGTTTTTTTGGTAAAAGTAGGTTTCAGGCTGTTATTATTATTATTAGTATTGTTATTATTATTATAAATCTATTCGTATAAAGGGTAAGTATTAGTACTACTAGTATTAATACTACTCTTACTTTATATAGAAGTATAACTTCTACTACTCTATATTTATATAGATTATAAAGAAGCTATAGATAGCGTAGAAGTATAACTACTATTGTTAGTAGAGGTAGTATAACTACTATAGGCGTTATATATAGTAGGTAGTATTAATAATGTTAATTATTATAATAGTTGCTATAGTAGTTGCTATAATAGTGGCTATAGTATTAACTACTATAGTACTTACTATAGTTAATAAGTAACGATATTATTATTATTACCCTACTTTTAAGCCGAGGTCTATATACTATTCTAGCTTATCTAATTAGTCTAATTAGTAATCAGATAAACATAATATAATTAATAGGAAGAAATTAAAGAAAGTAGTTATTATTAAGCTTAACGCTCCTATTTCTTCAAACTAACTAAAAGGAGTTTTATAAATAAAATATATATAGTAAGTACTACTCTCCTTAATAATAAAATAGTTCTTACTTTATAGTACTTTTAGTAAGAATAACGCGATTTAACTATAGCCTCATAATACTTTATTATAATAGTTTTATTAAAAAATAAGTTAAAGCTGTAGTCTTATTACTCAAATAGTTAATATTAGCTATACTATTATTTATTATAAAATAGGTAGTAATAAGTAGTTAGTACTACCTTTTTAAGCTAGGTAAGCTGTTTTTAATACTATAAGTAGCTAAAAGTAGTTTTATTTAATAAATATAGATATGTGAGGAAAGAAGGCGCGCACGCGTAACTACTATTTATAGGTTTTTTGTAGTAATAAGACGGCTGATTATATAACCGTGCACACTTACGTAGTATCTAGAAACCATTCTGTTAAAATAATCGTCTTATTTTATTAGAACTAGTTATAAATATTATTAAATATAATATTAAAGTAATTTATATCTATAAGATAAAATAAGAAAGAAGTATTATATAATACTATATATAATATAATAATATTAAGAGGTATAAGTATATTAAGTATTCTAAATATAGTAATTAGAGTAATATTATTAAAGTATATTATTATTAGTTTGCCCTATAGAAGTATAGGAATTATAAAGGAGTTAACTATTTACTTAAGTATAGTAAATTGGAAGTACCTAGTAGTTAAGAAGCTAGTAGTATTTAAATTAGGCAAAATACTTTTAAAAAATAGTATTTAAATAATAATCTTTAAAGGTAAATATAGATATAGGAGCTATAATACCCTTCTTAGTAGTTCTACTACTAGAAGGATTACTTTAAATAAGAATATTGAATATTATTTAATCTTAAAGGATTCTTATAATTGTACTTCTATTTAGAGCAGTAGAGTCTTTATTTAAGAATAATATTAAAGACTATTTAAAAAGAATAGTAATCTTATTTTTAAGGTTATATTATACTTAGTATTACATAATATTATTATTAGGTTTATTATCTTAAAGAGAGTCTTTAAAATTATTATTTAGATCATTAATATTTTTATAATCTGTAAGGAAAACTTAGTATATTATTATAAAATAGACTTTAGAGCTAGTATTCTACTTATATTAATTATATAAAAGATACTTTTCCCTAAGGGTATATCTTATTAATTAGCAATCTATTTTGTTATATATATGATACTTCTTATTTACATAGTTATATATAACTATAAGAAAAGAATAAGCTCTATTAAATATAGATAAATCTAAATATTATAGAGTAGTAAAGATAGAATATTAATTATTTTATAGTATAATACTATATACGTATCCTTAAGGTAAGTTATATATATAATTAATTCAAAGTTAATTCTCAATTTACCTCTAGTTACTATTTCTATTATTCTAAACTTATTATAATCTTTAAATCAATGTATTATCTTTTCAGTTAATTTCAACTAGTAATAAAGACTTTAGAAGGATGTTATTAAGCTAAGGAAAGCCAATTAATATTGAGAAATACTATAGTAAATACTTATTATAAGTGAGAAATACTATATTCTATTTATATAGAGGTTTAATAAGAAAGCTTTCGAAATATAAATAAGTTTGAATATATAAGGCTTAAGAATTTCCTTTTTATCCTATTTATCCTTTTTAGTTATAGTATTTCAAAGAATAGTATTCTACTAATTAGAGAAATATAGCTATCACTATTTATCATTTATAAAATAGTCTTTAATATAGTAAATTATCTATTTAAACTATAAACTAAAGCTAAAGTGATTTAAATATTTAAAATAATACTTAAGAGCTTAATCTTTTAGTATAATTAAGAATAAACTAATTTATATATAATGTAAAGTATTAAGCTTAAAGTAGTAATTATAAAAGATATACATTTAGTTTTAAATATATTATATAGATTTCCATTGTATTCTATACTCTTATTATATAGTTTCATAAGATATATAAGATATTTAGTTAAAGTATTATTAAAAGGAGGAGTAGAAGTAATATGTAAGAAGTATTTAAATTGCTTTAAAAACTATAAGTATTTATACTTATAATATACGTCTTATCTATAAGAAAACTTTATACTAGGAGGACAATATATCAATAAGACTAATAAGGAGATCTAGAGATATAATACTAATACTAAAGATATGAAGATTAACCAGTTATCCTATTACTATTCCTTTTTAATTACTTATAAAGAAGTTATAATAAGTTCTATTTAATATACTTGAGGTTTAACCTTGGAAGAAAGTAATTTAATATACTACTTAGTAGATATATCATCTTTAAACAGCTCTAGGAAGTATTCAAGGTTTCTTTAAAAGTTTAGGTATTATTTTTTAAGATCTTTAATATTATTATTACTCTACATATTAAAATCCTCCAATTTAGTAAGTTAGGTAAGGATATTATATATATAGTTACTATTTATATTAAGTTTAACCTTATAGTAAATAGGATAGCTTTAATAGGGCAAACTATTATAATATTACTAAATTACTAAATGGATTTAAACTACTGCTTAAAAGTTCTCCAAGAAATTTAGAAGACGTTTTAACTATATATCTCTATATATTTATAAAACACTATATAATAACTTGTGAAGGCTAAGACTCTAGAGGTATTAATCACTAATAAACTAATATAGTTAATCTTTGAAATGTTCCTAAAGATGTTAATATCTATGAAATAGAAGGTTTTATAAGTAATAAAATACCTATTTTTAACATTACTACCTGAAGGAGTATTAAGATGTTTAAAGGTAATTCTTCAACTTTAGATACTATATTAAATATTATTATTAAAATTCAAAGCTTCTTTGAATATAGCATTATTATTAGTTTTAGCTAGACTTATAAAAACAAGAAGAGTAGAGAGAAGTATTTTCAAAAAACCTTAGAAATCTCTTAAAAATAAGAAGCTAGGAATATTATAATCCCTAAGACTATAAACGTCTAATAGTATTCTAAAAAGTTATTATATTTACTAAATATATTCTAATAAGTAATCATATTAAATATATAATTAATTTATTAATAATACTATAAGGAATACTTTATTTCATACTACTATAAAGATATATAGTTAACTTCTTAATAATAAAATTTATAAAGAGTTAGTATATAATTTAGAAATTCCTAACAATATTTTTAAGCAGGGAGCAGTCTGAAATATTTAAGTAATAAATCTTATAATTCTTTATTTTATATAAACCTTAAGTATAAGGTCTTATAATTACTTCTTCTATAATAATAAGTCTTATTAATCTAGAGTTTAGTAGTAATAGAAGGATTAATTACTAATTAGTATTAATTTATCTAGAAAGTGATATATACTATATATAATCTTATCATATAAATATAAACTAGTATTCTAATTATTTATTATTATCATTATTATCTTATACTATATAGTATATAGTGCTATATAAAGCTCTAGATCTATAGTATAACAATTACTTACTAATTGCTATATATTTAGCTAAAGTTATGTGCTTAGTACCTGTCGCTAGTAGGGCGTAGAGAGTATACTATTCTGTATATAGCAATATATCTAGTTACTACATACCCTATAGTATAGTACAACCGATATTTATTTATATTATTCTATTCTTCTTTTATTTCTAAGTAGATATAGTTAGACTTCTAGATATGTTTCTCTATATATCCTACCTTACATCTAAAACTCGTAAAGAAAAACTAAATACTAAACTAAATGCCCCTCCCACTTAATACCTATTACCCCTAATACCTATTACTATCACTCTATTTCTATATAAGATTACCTATTTGATATACTTCTAAAGTTTGTAAATAGAAGGTTAAAAGTTCTATAATAATATATAAGTTATAAATAACTCTATTTATTGATTAGAATATTCTGAAAAGAGTAGTATCTTATATAGAATATAGAATATATAGTTTTCTATTACTATCAATACTTACTATTATTATATATATAATATCTTAGTAGTTAGAAACTATAAGTTATAGAAGGATTATCTATATAAAGTCAAATCTCTATATTCTGTATTATAAGATAAAATCTCAAGATTTGTTTTAGAAGCTGTTATAATATTTTACTTAATAGTTAATAAAGGTTTACTGAATGTAAAATATTTACTAGTTAAATATTCATTAGTAAAAGTAGGAAACTTAAAAATTAAAGTTAATTAGAAGAAGAATTCAAACGTTTTCTATGTATAAAATATAGTTATCAATATAATTTATCCTTGAGTTAAATAGATTCTTTAGTATTTAGACAAAAGAAATGAGAGTTTATGTTGTATACAATTAGGGAGTAAAATCTATTGTATATTATATATAATTAAATGTAGCTATATGTACCACATAAGGCTCTATTTCAGGTGGTTAAAACAGGGTAAGGTTTATAAATATATATTTTATAGTTTCAAATAATACCTTATAGAGCTTTAAAACAATTACTATATAAATATAAAACTTAAGACTACTATAATTACTTCTTATTTTAATATAGACTATTTTATTAGACGTTTTACTAAACCTTGAATAAGTAGTTATGTTAACTTTAAATAGTTCTATTATCATTATTATTCTTTATAATTAAAAAGAAGCTTTATTAGAATTAAATTATTTAAAGTTATCTTATAGAAGAATTCAATTCCTATTGAAAAGAAAGTTTTAATTGAAAGAGATATTATAAATTATCATGACTTTATTTTAAAATAGGTTTTATACTTAATATCAATTAGCAGAAATATAACTACTTAAAAACCAAATAAGAGTATACTTTTTTAAAGAATTTCAAATATTTATATTTAAAATTTATATCTATAATAAGAATAAAGTATTTATAACTATAAGCATAAAAGTAGTTTAAGTCTAATTTTATAATATTATCTTTTTGCATAATTTTAAAAAACTTCTAATATAGTATTTAGTAACTTAAAAAGTATATTAATATTGGACTATAGAGAAACATTGCTACTTATAAGTTTTGAGTTATAATCTATAAGATACTTTCCTCTTATATCTTATAGCTTTTATATATATTTTTATAATTATTGTAATTTACTTAATACTTTCATTTTAACTTTAAACATATAGAGTTTATAGTTTGATATATATACTTTAAGAAGTTGGATTATTCTTTAGACTCTTATATTTAGAAACTTTATTATTATATTTAAAAACCTTAATAGTAATTATATATTCATACTCAAGGTACATAACAAAACTCTTAAATATCTTTATAATAATAACTTTAGTATAATTAATAAGATAAAAGTCGTAAGAGTAATCAATAGCCCTATCTATAAGTACTAGAATTGAAAGATTATTATTATAGTCTTAATAATAAGAATAGAAATTAAAAGTAATGGATTCCCTAGGGGTAATATATAAAATATTCTTATATTCTATATAGTAAATTTTATATTCTATCTTATTAATACTATAAGCTTTATATACTTCTTAAGTAAGCTGATAATTATTATTTTTTAAATAGCTATTAGTAATATAAACATTTTATATAGTTAAAATAGAATAGTTAAGAAGTTTTATATTACAATACTTTAGTCATTAGTATTAGAGCTACTTATTAGTTTCTAGAAGCTTCCATATAGTATTTATAATACACTATTAGTAGTAATAATATCTAAGAGAAAGCTTATACTATACTAGTTATACTACTAAAGTAATTAATTTCCTATACAATATATAATATTTCAAGACTCTTTTAGTCATATTGCATATTAATAAATATAATTTTAGAGTGAATACTCTTCTATAGTTTGAATAAGTAGTTCAATTTGATATTCTACTAAGAGTTGTATTTTTATAACTATTCAAAGGAGATAAAGTTTATATAGAAAGTGATATTATATAGGTATAATATAATATTCTTATTATTGTCAATTATAACGAAGATCTCACTATTCCTATAACTTATAATAGATATTATCTTTTTATTTCATTAAATATAGTCTCTTATAGGAACTTCTTGGAAAGGTATAAAGTATTTTGTATTTTAGAAGATATAAACTAAAGTATTTAAATTAATAATAAAAAAGTCTTAGAGAGAATATTACTAAAATCTTTCTTTATGACATGCTTACCATATAATTTTATAACTACTTTAATTAGAAGGTTATTTATATAATAATTATTATTTTTTGAAGTTCTAAGCTTTTTTAAGAAGTTTAAATCTAAAGTCAATGACTATTTCATTCTCTCTTTAATTCAAATATTTAAAATTGAACTCTTATAGGCTAACTAAACATATATATAATAGTAATATCTTAAAGTATAGTTTAATTTATGTTTAAAGAATATAGAAGTCTATTTAAACTCTAAAGGTATTCCTTATTATTTTAAATATTTAAAGTAATAATTAAAGCTTCTATTATAATATTAAAAATTTTATAGCTCATTTTATTATATAAGAGAGCTTTAGAGAGATATTATATGATTTTTATAATAATTTAAATAATCTTATCTAAAAGTATAAAGTCTAAGCAGCTATGAATTACTAATATTTAGTTTTATATATAGGATTTGATTAGTAAGAAGACTAATCAAAATATAAGATTATAAATTCAAAGTATTTTAGGAATAAAGAGAGTATAATTAATTATTCAAACTTAATATATAGTATCTTTTTACTTTTAAAATTATATTTCAACTATAATTCTTATAATAAGGTATTTAAGTCTAAAAGTATTAGTTGCGTTATACTATAGGGTATATAGTAATTATACATATTACTATATACATAGTAGTATGCCTTCTACGTCCTACTAGTAATAGGTATTAAATACTTAGTATTAGCTATAACTAAATATATAGTAATGAGTAAGTAATTGCTATACTATAGATCTAGAGCTTTATATAGCGCTATATGCTATATAGTATAAGATAATAATAATAATAATAAATAATTAGAATACTAGTTTATATTTATATAGTAAGAATATATATAGTATAAATTACTCTTTAGATAAATTAATACTAATTAGTAGTTAACCTTTTTATTATCATCATACTATAGATCAGTAAGGCTTATTATAATAGAAGAAGTAATTATAAAACTATATACTTGAGGTTTATATATGATAAAAGATTATAAGATTTATTATTTAGATACTTCAGATTTCTTTTACTTTAGGATGTCGCTAGAAGCTTCTAAATTATATACTAACCCTTTATAGATAGGTATTAAAATACTAATAACTGTACTTAATTTAGTTTTAGAATAAGGTATTCTTTAATAGTTATTATTAGAAGACTAATTTTTATTTTTATTTTTTACTTATAGAAGTATATTTAGTATATATAATAATCTTTTTCAGCTATTACTAGAGTTATAATACTAAAGATTTATAGCACTTCTAACCTTAATCTTTCAAGAGATTTATATAATTTCTTAAAGACTCTTCTTATACTTCCCTTACGTTTATAATAATATCTAACTTAACTCTTATAAGTAAGATACTTATTCTAAGTATTTTTATATTTATAATAATAATACTTTCAGATATCGCTATCCTTATAAAGCTCTACTAATATTTAAACTTCATAATTTCTAGCTAAATCTCTAATCTTAATTATCAAAGTATTATAAATAGAAACTGTATAAAAGTCTCTACTTATATAGCTTATTAAGTAACTTTTTATATTTATATAGAATTGTATAGTTTAGAATCGTTTTAGATGTTCAAAGGTAATCTTAAGGATCAGTTTATAATAACTTAATAACTCGTTAATATTCTTATAATTTATTATTTTAAAGACCATTTTATAATATATAGTTATAGAATTAATATAAATAGTAATTACATCTTTATAGCCTTATACTAATTATTTTGATGATAAGAGTTTACTTACTATATAGATTTATAAAAAGCTTAAAGAGGTTTTAAAATATTATATTAATTTTAGGAGTAATCTTAAAAAGTATTTTTCATAGGTTAATAATCTTATATAAGAAGAGTTACACTTTATATGACCTTTTTGCAATACTTAGTCTAAGGTTAAATATATAATACTAGTAATACTCTTATAATTAGACGTTAAGAGGAAATACCTATAGCTAATTTGAATAATCTATATACTTATAATATAAAATAGAAGACTTCTATTATAATAGTCAGTTTTACTCATCCTCTATTTAACTATCTTAAAGCTTTCTTAATACTAAGAAAGCTACTATAAATATATCTTATTATCAGTTACGCTATACTATAAGGCATATAGTAACTATATATATTACTATATATATAGTAGTATGCCTTTTACACTTTACTAGTAATAAGTACTAGGCATCTAGCGCTAGCTATAGCTAAATATATAGTAATTAGTAAGTAATTACTATACTATAGATCTAGAGCTTTATATAGCGTTATATATTATATAATATAATAATAATAATAAATAACTAGAATAATAGTTTATACCTATATAGTAAGATTATATATAATATATCTTACTATCTAGATTAACTAATACTAATTAGTAGTTAACTTATCTATTACTAAAAAGAATATATTAAATTATACCCTTAAGCGATGTATCAATTCAAACTATCTAACTATTTAAATACAAAAATAAATAATTGGAATACTAGTTTATACCTATATAGTAAGATTATATATAGGATATATTACTTTCTAGATTAACTAATACTAATTAGTAGTTAACTTATCTATTACTATTATACTATAGATCAATAAAGCTTATTATAATAAAAGAAGTAATTACAAGAAACTATACTTAAAATCAATATAAAGTAAAATATTATAAGGCTAACTATTTAGATATTCTAGACTTTTCTTATTCTAATATTCTAATTAGGATATTTTAAAAAGTATACTAATACTTTAGAAGACTTATATAAAGCTTAAATAGAAATATTATATTAAAAGCTTTTATTTTAATTAAATTAATATATATTCCTAGTAGTATTTCTAAAGGGTTTTCTAAATTTATACTTTTCATTATTACTTATTAGAACAGATTTAATAAATATAATAAACCTTATTAAATCTTACTAGACTTTTATAATATTAGAAACTTATAGTATTTCTAACTTTACCTTTTTAAAATTTATATACCTTCTTTAGATATATCTTTTACTACTTTTCTATATAGATAAATAAATCTAATAATCTCCTTATAATATCTTAACTTTTATAATAATATCTAATTTATTAACCCTTAGGGAAATACTTATTTTAAATACTCTTTTAATACTTATAACCATACTAAATAGTATCCTTATACTTATAAAGTTTTATTAATATCTAGAATTAATACGATTTAGATAGATCTAACATATTAGCTAAAAGAGCTTTATAAATAAAACTACCCTTATTACTTTAATATACTTAATATACTTAATAGTAACTTATAACTACTTAAAATTATATAGCTATAAGCTTTTTTAGATATTAAGAAATAACTTTAGAAACTAGCTTATTATAATATAATAACTTATAGATATTCAAGTTACCTACTAAACCTAAAGCTACTGTCTCTTCTATAGTATAAAGAATAATATAAATAGGGAAAGGGTTGTTAGTATTTTATACTAGATTACTTAATAAGACCTATTTATCCTTTAAATACTTAAGGAGATTACTAAAACTTTTAAATACTATACTATTTTTAGAATAGGTATTAAAGGTTTCCTAAGTAGTTTAAAAGCTTTATAGAAGATAATCAAGAAATTATATTACCTATTTATAAAGTTAAACTTAAGGTTTAAAAGATTAAACTTCTTTTAATTTTCCTATGGGTAGTAGAAGAAGGATAATAGTAGTATAATTAGTTAGTTTATATATTTCTAGTATTAATAGTATACTTCTAATACTTCTTATTAGTTTTACTAATATATAGCTCCTTTAGTATAAAGCTTCTTTATATAGAAGAAGTAAACTATAAGTATAATAGCCTATAGTTCCTAAAGTAATTTAAATACTTCTTATATATCCTTTCTACTATCCTTTTAAATAGTATTTTAACTAAATATACTATAGACCTCATAAAGCTTTATAATAAGATAATAAAGTATAATAGAAACTTATATAATATTTTTAAGATGGATATCTATATTTTTAATAATTACTACTTTAAGCTTAGTGTTTCATACTATATATAAATAGGTATTTTCTTAATTATAATTAAAATTAAATACTTAAATATTATTTTAAATACCTTAATAATCCTAATCTTAACTTATAGTTTAGATAAATAACTTACTATATTAAAAAGTATTTTGAAAATTATAAATACTAATAACTATACCTCTCTAACTAGTAAAATATTACTTTTCGAAGTATAATAACTAAGAATCCTAATAAGAATAAAAAAGAAACCTTTAAAAAATCTTTATTTTAAAGCTTATATATATTTAAAAAGCCTTCTTATTAAACTTCTATATAAATATAATATTCTACTTCTAACTTATAAGTATATATTAAAGTATATCTAAATACTAAGTAGTTTCTTTTAGTTGTATTATAACATCCTAAAGTTTCTATATCTAGTTATAATTTACTATAAGTAATATTATATTAATCTAAGAAGCGTATAAAATCCTAAAGTTTCTATATCTAGTTATAATTTACTATAAGTAATATTATATTAATCTAAGAAGCGTATAATATATAAAATAATCAAAATATTAATTAGAAGTAAGCTAATAATTAATTTTAAACTAATTATATATATAACTCTCCTTAAGAATACTTCTCCAGTATTATATTATAAAGTATTTAATATTCTATATATATAGCTTTATAGAACTTATACCTATTTATCCTAGATAGTATTTATCCTTCCCCTCTAGTTATATATAGCTATTTCAATAAGAAATACTATATCTATAGTAAAATAAATTATTAGTCTATAAAATATACTTTTAAGGAATAAAATATTTCATATAGTTACTATAAGTTAAATATTAATCTTAAATTATACTTTATAATAGTATATTAAGTTTTCTTTATAGATTATAAAAGTATTAATAGTTTTAATATTAACCTTAAGAACCTTCTTTAAAATAATTAATATAATAATATTATTATATACTACTAAATATAATATAACTTTAAACATATAGCTACTATTTTATCTAAATAGTTTTTAGTATTATATATTCGTAGAAACCCTATTTTTTGTAATAGAAGTAAAATCATATATACTTTTTAAAATTAAATAGTATTCTATATCTTAACTTAAAGTAATATTTCTATTAGTAGAATTCCTAAGAAAGATATTATGAAACCTATATTTATATTTATACTTAAAAGTTATTACTTAAATACTATCTTTCGAAATATTTTATTTAACTTAAGTATTACTAGCTTTTTAACTACTTGATATTCTTAGTTTATTATATTAAAATAAATAGTTAATCTTTCTATTCCTTTTATTTTTCTAAAAGATAAATAACTAATAATATATTTTAATAAGATTTCCCTACTCATAATACTTAGAATAATTAATATTCTAATACTCTTTAGTATTGTTATATTCTATATAGTATTATATAATACTTCTTTCTTATTCTACTTTA
>QAPG01000775.1:0-14693 GCA_004366825.1 Colletotrichum spinosum
ACGCATCAACGTATGGTCCACCATGCAGAGCACAGGCGGTGACTTCGCGACGACATTGTGATCCTTCCGGTCAAACAAATCTCGAGACGTTTTAGAGATGCTCCCATTGTATTTGTGAGCAGCTGCATGCCTGTGGCAATCTGAAGCTGCCTCGGCTTTCCACGTAAAGCTGGGTCGAGGCTGATCATTGGCTTACGCCGGGCCGAGATGCAGGAACCGAAGGCTGCGCAATACGCGCAGCTCTATAAAGACCCAGATTCCCCGATGGGACGGGGTCTCGCTCGAAACCTATAGTCCATCACTCTTTAACAACATTCGCGCTTGATTGCGGACCAATAATTCTTTACCTATTATCAGGATGCGTGGATTCACAGTTTTCGCCTCTGCTCTTTGCGTGAGCTACGTCTCGGCCCAAGGCGCTGTGTGCTTTGATGATCTGGACTGTCTCCTCTCTGTATGGGATTGTCAACGTCAACGATGGTATAATAGGTTTGCTGACTCGCTCGCAGGGAGGACAGAACGCCAAGTGCGTGAGAGCCCAAGCCAACGGACTTACCGGGTATGTCATTTTCGATTAAGCCCAGTACCTATTTCCCACTTGCAGTTGTTCGTGGGCTGACACGAGCTTCAGCACCTGCTCAGGTGGCCAAGCAGCTGGAGCTGCAGCCGGAGCCGCGGCCGGAAAGGGCAAGGGAAATCAAGCTGCCGCGGCAGACCCTTTCGGTGCTTTACTCGGAGGTGGCCAGGCTGCAGCCGGAAAGAGCACAGGAAATCAAGCCGCCGCCGCAGACCCTTTCGGTGCTTTGATCGGCGGTCTCACGGGGGCCAAGGCCAAAGGGAAGACGGCCGCTGCCTCCCCAGCCAAGGGCAAGACAGCTGGCGCTGCCTCCCCAGCCAAGGGCAAGACAGCTGGCGCCGCCACACCGGCCAAGGGGAAGACGGCCGGCGCTGCTTCTCCCGCCAAGGGCAAGACAGCAGGAGCTGCTGCCCCAGCCAAGGGGAAGAAAGCACCTGCTCTCGGTGCCCGGCAAGCTGCCGCAGCCCCTGCTGCTGGAGCTGCGCCAGCGGCTGACCCAATCGGTTCCGTGTTGGGTACCTTGACTGGCAAAACTAAAGGCCAAGCTGCTGGTGCTGCGGCTCCTGCTGGATCCCAAGCTGCAGACCCCCTGGGTGCAGTGCTTGGAACGGCCGCTGGAGTCCTCAAGGGAAAAGGTGCTCAGCCAGCTGGCGCCGCCGCTCCCGCAGGTTCGCAAGCTGCTGCCAACGACCCCATTGGAACGGTCTTGGGTACAGCATCTGGCGTACTGAAAGGCAAGGGCAAGGCTGGAACCGCGGCAAATAGCGTCCTCAGCGCAGCTTCTGGAGTCCTCAAGGGCAAAGGAGCTGCTAATCCCGCTGCTGCGGCTCCTGCTGCCGGAGTAGCCGCTCCACCTCCGGCGGTTGCCCCACCTCCAGCAGCCGCTCCGGCTCCGGCTCCACCTGCTGCGGCCCCTGCGGCCCCGAAACCCGCCCCTGCGGCCCCGGCTGCGCCCGCTGGATCGAAGCCTGCTGCCGCTGCACCACCAGCTGCGGCTCCGGCGGCTCCTGCTGCTCCCGCCGCTGGAAAACCTGCTCCTCCTCCTCCCGCCGCAGTACCGGCTCCTGCAGCACCGGCCGGTGGTAAGCCTGCCGCAGCTCCCGCTCCTCCACCAGCTGCAGCTCCTCCACCAGCTGCAGCTCCTCCACCAGCTGCGCCGGCTGGCGGCAAGCCTGCGGCAGCCCCTGCACCTCCACCAGCTGCGGCTCCGGCTCCTGCAGCACCGGCCGGAGGCAAACCTGCTGCAGCTCCCGCTCCTCCACCAGCTCCCGCTCCTCCACCAGCTGCGGCTCCGGCACCAGCGGCGCCCGCCGGTGGTAAGCCCGCCCTGACTCCCGCAGTTCCAGCGGCAGTACCACCTGCCGCACCCCCAGCAGCAGCTCCGGCGGCTCCTGCTGGGAAGCGCAGGTTTGTTCAGTTCTAGAAGTTTTGAGCATGGCTCGGCAGAATGAGAAAGCTTCAACACACTGGTGTGTAGGAAGCTGTTAGGGACCACTTATAAATAGTATATCAATTTTTGAGAAGAAGTGATTCAATGAGTTTCATTTGTTGGTACTGTGAGATGTTAATGACGCATATTTCACTCATTATATTTCACTCATCAGGTGGCACAAGAATCTGGTGCTCAATCAGGAATCACACGTTTTCTGAATTATCGACCTTACCTTCCATGAATACACAATTCTCTGGGTGATAAATAATGGGATGACGTTTCCAATCGCCGCTTTTGCCTTCTTTTTCTACCAAGAGAGTTAGCAAGTTCGTATAGACTGACCCCTCAGAGCCATTGTCTAGGTTGGAGACGGGGTGCTCCAGGAACCTCTTGGAGAGGGCAATTTTAGGATTATCGTATCACATCTCCGATTCCCGAGAAGACGAGCTACCACACAGACAGTTGTACTCCAGGGTAAGCCATTCATGCTTTTGACCTAAAGCCACTTTCCCCACCACATTAAGAGCGGAAGTTAAGACGTGTGTGCTGCTATCATTGTGCTCGAAGAAAGAGCGATTGCAGCCCAAGTACGCTGAGTCAAAATGCAGTGTTAGATGTAGCGTCAGATGCAGGCATGATGAGATTCTCTTCCAGCATCACTATTCCATGCAAGAAAATTGCAGAGGCGATAGGGAGACATGGCAGATAACCCGTTAGGACAAACTTTCCACCACTGTATGAGATGTCCTGTCTCATTAGCAAGCCAAAGTAGCATCAGTAGCTGAGAGTATTTTTCCGGTTGACTTTTCGTTGCTTGTCACGGGCCTTGGTGGTCAAAAGAGGTTGCGGCGTCATCAGGGTGAACTGATCGTGACCACGTCTTCAACGTCAGAGCCAAGGAGTAAGGAAAATTCCGAGAACAAAAAAAGCTTTGGTGATGGATAGTTATTCGAATCGAAATATGTTCTGAAATGACTGTCATGAGGAAAAACAGAAGTATGAGTGTACAGCTGCTAGAGATGAGGATCGGAAGGAGAATACAAAACAATCACGCATATGTAGTCAAAAACACACGAGGGTAGATTGCCCCCTTCTCATTCTAGAAGAGCTGTCTCTTTCGCACAACAGTATGCATATCAGTATCATTCCACCATATGAGGGAGTGACTTGGACCTAGATTGAGTTTGGAACGTGGTTCAGATGTCGATCGCGTTCAAGGTCTTTCTGCTATTCGTGGTATTTGTACGGAGGTAGTTGATAAACAGGGTCAACAACGAAGATAGCTTGAGTAGTTTTGATCTGCTGTCCAGGATTCCATAGTTCCTGCGAAAGCGGGGTCCATTCCATTGCCTGGTCTCATAAACATGGTGTCGAATGGATGAAGGCCGGATCCCCGCAAAGGGTCCACGGTGTCGTAGGGGAGTGAGTCGCAGTAAGCCTTGTCGTCGTGATGGTTGTGAAAGGATGTCATCAGCACATCTACCTCGTAGCCCGACTCCTGGATCACGACTGTCGCTCCGACCTCGGCGTGCAAAGCCTTTTCCAGAGTGTTGTAGCAGCTGCTGAGACCCACGGAGTCCCCGGGCCCCCCAAAAACGTCCGAAACCGAGTTCGTGTGACCAAGAGTAGGATCCATGAGGATTTCCAGACCAACTTGGTCTGTAGCCCATATCATCGAAGAAACGTGGAAACGCGGCCAGCACTTGGCAGCCAGTCCAACAAGCTGGAGAGGCAATCTTGCGTGTTAGTGACAGATCTATTGAGCATGGAGGGGATGTACGATGCATTCATGATACGCACGGAGTTCAAAGCAGCCAATAGAGTAAGCAGCGTAGCGTACCTTGACTTTCTCTGTAACCTTGGATTGAAGCATTGCTGACCAGCAAGCATCACTCCAGTAAGGCAGAATAGGGCCCTGTGCACTCGCATTCATGATGATGAAGCGGCCGTACCGTCTCCATAGGTCATCTTGCCTCAGCACCTCTCCCGCACTGCCCAAGTCGAAACAACTGTTATCGCGCTGGATAGTTCTGATGTTGTCTTCGGCTGGGACGAGGTCGTTTGCATTGGTAGGTCCGTTGAAGACGAAGATAAAGTCGGCGGCATTGTGTAAGCCGTGCTTGATAAAATACTCCAAGTTTTCGCGGGACGTCTTTGATTCGGCGTAAGAATACGTGATTAGAAGCCGAGCTGGAGGATCCGGAGGCGCGCTTGAGGGCTCCGCCTGGCTGTCGGAGAAGGTGGTTGAGGATTCGGTCGCATCGGAAATGGTACTAGGTGGCTCGGCATGATCGTGAATGTCGTTTCGGTGTTCCCATTCGACAGCTGACTGTGCAGCAGCGGACTCACGGGGCTGGGGGTTCCGCAAAGCGACATATATCCATATCCCCAATAGGATGAAGAAAGGCGTCCATCGGTGGTGCAATGTGACGGAGCCCATTTCTGGAAGAAGTGGTAATGGCAGAACATCGCCGAGCGGCCGGGACCGGCCACTGGTGTTGCTTATTTATGTGGCAAACCAACATCCCTTACAGAAGCCTCATTCGAAAAATATGTATTGGGGTTGACATGTGGTAGCAGTCGTCATGTATTGTCTTAGTTGATCCTCGATGGCTGAGTGTCTTGGTGTTAGATTGGAACGCCAAGGGCGAGTGCTGGGAGAGAGGACGTTGTATTTGTGAGACATTCAGCGAAGGCATATTCGCAGAAACCCAACGGGGCTTGTATAGATCGAGGTAGGTAGCCAAGATGACGATAGCTTCGTCTTGTGAAGGAGTATAAGCTGTGGTATGTAGTCTCGTAAGATGGCCCAACAACATTGACCATACGGGCGACGAGACAAAGTCGCCTTCGATTGTGGCATTGCAGTGAATGAAAAAGATGGCCATTGGCCAGCATGAGACCCAAGCAATGAAATATGAGCTACATGCACAATTCTGAACGCGGCACTGAAGCTGGTCAGCCTTCTGTCAACGCCGGTGTCAATGCCATAGTAGCTATTGATAGAATCTGTACTACGGAGAAGATATTGAGCTGTGGTCACTGGTATATAAACAGTACGATACTACCGATAGGCATTCGATTTCCAAAGACGACATGTCGAAGCTGGCAAGATAAAAGAAGCACCAGATAAACATGATTATTTTGACCGAGGGGGTGGGTGGTTAGGGGAGAGAAGAGCCAGGTCAGGAGATGGTGCACTTCGAGTGAACAAGAGCATCACACCCTGCATCACTCAAGATAAGGGTGCACAAGGCGCATGAGGCGTGTGAGGCGCGTGAGGCGCATGAGGCCGCGGCAGATGGGGACCATTGCCGGAGGTGTGGGGAAGGAAGGGTGGCCGGGCGGCCGGGATGTGGGCGGGACCTGCGTGGAGATAACACCGCGTACTGTTGTGTATCTGATACTTAGATAATGATAGATGATGGAACACGCAACAGGAATGATGTCAAGCATAACTGGGTGATGTTGGAGGCCTTCATCTGCCTCTAGGAATAATTTCCGATGTATGCAACACAACGCATCCAACCCGAATCTCATCGTACACCTTGGACCTGAACCCAAACGTAGAGATCATGGCTCTCGGACAGACAGCAATCAGTCATAACAATCAGTCACAGCAACGGTACACAGAGGACCAGACCTCCAGCCTCTCTCAGCGATGCGGGGTGGGGCTGAAGTCGGATTAAGGAAGGTGACAGTTTTGCGGGATCGGCCATGCCCGACACCTAGTACGACGTAAAAATATAAGCTTGATTTGGCCAATCCCCATGCGAACTTGGAAGCTCGACGTTGCCCGCCAAGAAGATGAGTGGAAACAGCTATACGCGCGACCAGAGACAGCTCTGCGTGATGCCAGCCAATAAATGGGTCGAGATTGGCGCAAAAGGCAAGTCGATAAACAGCCGCTGTCGGACTCGATCAGACCTGTTGGACCATCTTCTACTGACATGGGCCTACTATGTACGTGGTGTGACGACGTAGCACACGAACCAGAGCCAGAGCCAGAGCCAGGAACAGGTGCCCATCTTGGCCACCCTTACCGTCTTGGCATCGCCCAAATCATCGCAAAAGCCGTGATTTATCTTGGCATCTCCATAATTGCCGACCAGCCGTCTTATCACGTCTTCCTCTAGCGGCTGTCCTCAAATCCAGTGCCATTGCCACCTAACAAACTGAGCAGGTGCCTTCAACTCCAACATGAATCAACTCCCCAGCACGAGACGGAATGGAGCCACTCTTGACCGCGCCCGAACGAACAGCCGCTGCATCTGATCCAGTTCGCGTGCCACAATGCAGCCGGCGGCAATATTCTCGAGCGTCGGCCTTGACCGCTTCGGGAAGGTTGTTAGCTTGGGGTCTTCGAGTGTTGCGATATGGCTGTTAGCTCGCGAGCTTCACTGATGGTCTACTTCCAACTTGGACCCCTTTACGACGACGATGGGATATCCGTCGTGGTTATATAAGTCGCCAAAACACCAGCCATCAAGGTGTTCTTCTATCCTCATCCCCATCTCGCTCCTCTTGGTCAAGCCTCTCCAGTCAGGTGTCCGGTTCTCCTCCTCAAGATGCAGTTCAAGACCTTTGTTCTCTCTGCCCTCGCGGCTGCCTCCGGCGCCCTCGCTCAGCGTTCTTGCGGCACTCCCTCTCCCTCCCAGGAGCAGGTCGAGTTTGCTCAACGCCTGCAGCTCAAGGAGGACAACGCTCGTGTCCCTGCCAATGCCACTCGCCTGGCACCTATCAACGTCAACATCTACTGGCACGTCGTTGCCACCTCCAACTCTGTCAGCGGCGGCTACCTTACCCAGGCTACCCTGGACCGCCAGCTGGATGTCCTGAACACGGCTTTCGCCCCTCACGACGTTCAGTTTGCCCAGGCCGGCGCTGACTGGACCATCAACAGCAACTGGGCCTCTGACAGGTCCGAGTTGGCCATGAAGCGAGCGCTCCGCAAGGGCACCTACGCCGACTTGAACGTCTACTTCATCCCTGGTACTCCCTACCTCGGCTACGCCTACTTCCCCCAGACCGTCACCGCCGGCTCGTCTTCCTTCTACTACGACGGTGTCGTCATTCTGTCCACTTCCGTTCCCGGCGGTAGTCTGACGCAGTACAACCTTGGCCACACCGCTACCCACGAGATTGGCCACTGGCTTGGACGTGAGTCTTGCCTGCTCTCCCACATCTTGATCCATGTCCATGTGGCAGACCCTTACTGACTTGTACCCGCAGTGTACCACACCTTTGAGGGTTACCAGTGCGGCGGCAACGGCGACTACGTCTCTGACACCCCCTTCGAGTCCGAGGAGGCTTACAACTGCGAGATCGGCCGTGACACCTGCCCCACCTTGGCCGGCACCGACCCCGTCACCAACTACATGGACTATTCTGACGAGTGAGTGTTTTCAGCCTGGCCCTTATCTTGATGACCTCTTTACTAATAAGCCCTTTCCAGCTCCTGCTTCACCCACTTCACCACTGGCCAGGAGACCCGCATCCACAGCTACTGGGACACCTACCGTGCTCAGTACCAGTAAATGTGTACTGTCTGGATGATCTGTTAATGGACTTGTCCGAGAGGACTTGAACCAAGGAGCTCAATGCAAGTCAGGAGTGAGCAGCTTTGATAAACGTAGATGAGTGTAGATGTCGAGCATTTGTGGGATGAGGAGTGATGGCTCGCATGCTCTATAGCTAGACTTGTTCAGACGGCCATGTTTCTGAATCAAAGATAATTAGAGAAAACCCGTCAAGGGTACCTTTTTACAACCGTCCTTCCAAATTTCAGACGAAGAAGAGAGCTGACCGGTGGTAACATATGGCTGTCTAGATTAGAACAGAGGGCCTGAAACACGGAGACTTGGCAACTGTGTATCCGTAATCAACCAGCCGCGTGTAGGTGCTGTGAAATGCTCTCTAGACTAGTTGGATAGTCATGTTTTGGTTTTGCACTTAGTTTGTAGTTACATTTCATTTAAGTATGTGGGCTGCACTTCAGCATGGATAGAAGATCCCAATTAGCTTATGTATCACAAGGCGCCCGGCAACGCGCCAAACGATATATCTTTTCAGCTTGATAGTGACTTTGCGGCGATGATTGAGTCTGATAGCTTTAGTGAGTACTTCAACTGAACTACCACACTTTGGGTCAATGAACGTCGTCAGCGACCTCCAAGCTATCAGCGAAGCATACGACACACAGGTTTGGTCTCTTGGGACCAACTTGCTGTAAAATCCTAGTTTGCTTATCGTTGATAGTCTTATTGGAGGCTGCGGGGGCTTTGTTATAGAGTGAGCTAGCTAGGAGACTGATGCACGTGTGGGCAGATACTAACTGAATTATCCGAACTATCGACAAGCTACACTTGTTCCAGATACCCCAGTACCATCATGGGCTTCGGGGAGGTGGATAGAAAGATCACGATGCATACTCCGACAAGTGTAGAGAAATCATACGGAAAGGCTTGAATCCGAGCAAACGGTCAGATGACAACCGCTGACATGAAATGCTGGATCAGCTGTGAGTCTTTCGCTGCGTTCTAAAATACGTGCATCTATAGAAAGGCAAGTGGCTAGCTTCAGTCCGACTCTCTGGCTCTTGCGGCACTTCTCAGTTGCCTCAACATCTGCACTGAACTGGCATCATTCTTCTCATTCCACTGCGTTCAACCAAGGTTTTTACAGCTAACAGTGTGCCTAGGCCAGTGCATATCAGAAAATTCAATGACATTTCCTCTTGACACAATACAGTACTCAAGCAGGGTACGGCTGTGGTCCCCAGGGAAATGTGATAAGCACCTCTTGTTCCAGCGTGCGCCTATACAAGGCCTAGCTCATGCCAAACAACACATTCCGAACGGTAGCTATTATTACACCACCCACCGCCCCACGATCGTGCTTCAAATCTTGGCGGGAGACTCTGACTCTTCAATCTGAGCAACGCTTCCCTTTGTCTCAACGTTGACGGATGAGTTTTCCAGATCCGCCCGCTTGTGCTTGGCGTCCTCGTGGAAACCAAAGAGTTGGTTCATGGCCTCCAGGGAGAGTCCCTTGGTCTCGGGAATGAAGAACCACACAAACGCGGCCATGAGAAAACACCACGAGCAGAAGAAAATGTAGGTTCCAAAACCACCCGATCCCATGGTCTCCAGCATCGGAGGAACGGCTCGAGAGATGACAAAGTTAAACAGCCACTGGGTGGCTGCGGCGTACGAGACGTTTGTTGCGCGAAGTCGGGTGGTTGCGATTTCTGACACGTAAATCCAGCAGCAAGGGCCCCAGCCGAACTGGAACATGCAGGCAAAGAGGAAGACGCAGATGAGGGCTACATAGCCGGCAGCAGAGACTTGGCTCCCCTCTTGCTCCCCGGGTTTGGCCACGACGATGAAGATGCCGACGTAAAGCATTGTCAGGCCCTGGCCTATGCCGGTCCAGATTAGAGACTTCCGGCGACCAAGAGAGTCGGCGACGAAGATGAGGAAGACGAGAACGGCGATCAGCTTGACGAGTCCGTAAATGCCGGTGGCGAACAGTTCGTTCTCAGTTCCTTCAACGCCGAGCGTGGCAAAAATTTGAGGAGCGTAGTAATTGATTGCGTTGGTGCCTGAGTTGTATTAGCACATCGAGAGCCATACATGAGTCGTTGACGCACCGGTCATTTGCTGGAAAAACATCAGAAGAATCGAGATGATAGCCCGCTTCCGGTTGGAGGGAACCAGCCACATTTCCTTCTGCAAACTCATCCAGTTTGCACCGTCGAGGATGGCGTTCTCTTCCTCAATGGCAGCCCGGATGTCGGCAAACTCGGCGGCCACGTAAGGGTGGTCGGGAGGAAGAGAGCGGATGCTGGACAAGACGCTCAGAGCTTCCTCCCATTTGTCCTGCTTGGCGAGATGACGAGGCGACTCGTTACACAGGAACATGGAAATCATCAGCAAAAGAGGCGGCGCGCCTTGAATGACAAGCGGGATCATGTAGATAGCCGTGCCGCTTACGTTTTGGACGCAGCCGTAGTCTATGGCAGGTTAGTTGACCAGAGAGCCTTCATGTCTGACAGATGCCAGTGGACGAGGTTCAAACATACTGATCCAATACGCGAGAAAGATGCCTGCTCTGGGTCAGTGTTTTCCCCAATACAGAGGACGAAAAATCCGTAGTGTGACATACCCATGACGATGAATAACTGATAAATACCCGTAAGACCACCGCGGATGGCACGGGGCGCGTTTTCAGCCACATAGAGAGGGTTGACCATGGAAGCGAAGCCGGTACCGAATCCAGAGACAAATCTTGGACGGAATTAACAACAATAGCGACGCCCGACGAAGAGAGAGGGCCCCCATACCTGCCGACATACATGGCCGCGAGCTGACCAGAAGCAGCAGCCTGAAGAATGACCCCAATGACGGAGATGCCACCAGCTGCCCAGATGAGAACAGGCCGTCGGCCGAATCGATCCGCAGCCTGTGCAGCCAAGAGAGCGCCGACAAAACAGCCGGCCTGGAGGGTGGAGACGATATTTGCACCGAGGTTGGCACGTTCTAAATCGGACATGTTGTTGAGGTTGTAGAGACTGTGATGTCGGGCTCGTTAGCGACATGATTGACGGAGGATAGCGCTGAAGTGAAGCCGTAGCTGGCTTCTTCGGAAGACTCACTCTCGGAATTCTCGCATACGAAGGACGCCGCCGATGACCCCGGTATCGATGCCGAAGATGAGACCGCCAAAGCAGGCAGAACAGGCCAATGCGTAAACCCTCCATCCGTAGATCTCGGGGGGATCCTGCTTCATCGCCTCATTCTTGACAATCTTCTGGATCAAAGAGGTGCCCATGATGGCGGCTGCAGCAACGATTGTTGTGGGAAAAAACACTTCAGTCACGATACAAAAAACCTGAGTGCAGAAGCTGTTGACTCAAAAAGCCATCATCAAAGCACGTTTGACGGTATGACGGTTTTATATTCGCCGTCTGCTGGTCCATCGCGCCCTTTTCTGTGGCCTATCCGCCCAGCTACTCCGCAAACACCACATTCTCGGCAAACGGACGCGTTTGATGTGACGAGTCGAGGCAAAACTGGGAGATTGGGTGCGCTAGCCATGGCCAAGGTGAAGTGGGCGACGTGAAGGCTGGCTGGAGTGAGAGCTGAGAGGTTTGGTTGTCGAATGGACAAGAACGGCCGAGCGTTGGCATTTATTGGCTTTTGATCTTGGCCTGCTCGGTAACAATGAGAGACTGCGGGGCTAGCACCAGTCAACGATAAGCGGCCAAGAACAGCCAGGCACTTGGAAACGATCTTAATGGTGGAAGAGCTTATAAGCGTACCCAGAGAACGCGACCGACGGCCAAGATGGAGGAACAAGAGTCCACAAATCGCGAGGAGGACGAGCGCTTGGAGCGGCCGCGTGGGCTTACTGGCGTACAATAACGAGTCTTTCACCGGGCTGACTCTCATATTCACCTTGGCGTCATGATCTTCTACTTGGTCTACGGCGAAAGGGTGCGTTCTCCACGCCCTTGAAGTTGATGATGCACTGCCACAGAAAACCTTGTTGCTTCCGGGTATTATCTATAGTCACAGCGAGAATCACACGCAGTAGCATGTTATTGAGATTGAAATGGTAGCTGGGGTGGCGTGACGAAGACCCCGTCTTGTGGCTATGGTGTCGTTCGAGGTCCACTTGAACTTGCACCATCGGGATTATCGGACTGACGGCGATTCATTTACGACTCATGTGCTTTAAAGACCAAAATGCCGTAGTAGGCCCAGGACTTAGGTCCAATTTCAAAAGGTAACATCAAATTCATCTCGCTACATGTTAACATACACTTGACTTCGTACTAGTCCGAACGACTCTTATCTGCAGCTTGGATACGAGGCAGGCAACAGTCCGAGGCAGCAAGCTTCCATAGAGCAGTATGAAGTAATCCACACGGAGTTAACTAACTCGGTGGCCAAAAGCCATACAGGCGACCGCCGACATGTTGGCCGCCTATCGTCTAGTTTCCGAGCATCTCGTATAAAAGTCATGCAAAACCATGACTCTGATCGCCGGCGGAGTCTTCATTTATGTGCCTCAGAGGTAATTTGAAACTCCATTCACAACACGATAACCCTGATCATGGATCGGTCGGCATCCTCTCGATCCCCAGGTGGCTACTGAGCGCCGCGCCGAAGGAGAGCTCGGGATTATCGGAGACTGAGAGATAGGAGACTATATAAGCAGTTGTTCTCATCCAAGTCATTCCGTTGTCTCTTGTCGATTCAACATACTACTGCGCAGCCAGCTCTACTCATCCACAACTCTTTGTTTCAACAGCCTCTAGAAGTCGTATACCCAGCAAAATGTTGTTTTTCAGCACCATTTTACTCACTTTCGCGGCAATCATGTCCAGCGTATCTGCCGAATGCTTGGATTCCGGTCCAGCTACGTCTACTTTTGACGCTGCGAAGAACGACTGTATCAAGGGCCAAGGGTTCGATTTCAAGTGTGTAGACCACACCGGCCGGAATCCCTTCTTCTTGTGCTGTAGCAAAGCCAACTGCACCTAAAAAGAGGTGTCAATTTGCATTTCTCCAATACTGCCAACCCAGTGACAATTTGGTTGGCTGGATAACAAGCCCGCGGTAATTCTGAAATCCCGGATCTCTAACCGTGCCATCCCCGCCTCGAAGCATCATGGCTATTTCGTCAATCGCACCATCGGTCGGAAGGGCTACCAACTGCTCCCCAATTGCTGGCCCCAGTCTCACTGACTGCATTACGCTTATGTCTCACTGGAGAAAGCCGCACTGAACCCACGGATTCCGAGATAACACGAGGTCGCGATAAACCCAGACCCGAGTGGGCGTCAGACTGGTAGATGCACAAGGCGTCAGCCTAAACACGTTATGCCTCTATAAGGCACGAGTTTCGCAGACAGCCTCGGCGTCCACTCATTCCCTGATTCATCTCTTCAAAACTTGCACCATTTCTCTGCCCTCTTCCAAATCCCATCACTCTCAACTTCTCACTATTGCTCGTCAACCTTTATTTCCAACAGCACAGAGTAGCTGTCATGTCGGGATATCCTTTCCGGTCTTTGAGGGGCCCAAATGGCATCAGGCTTCTGATCTTGAACCCTTCGACAGAATCGTCGGCCCCACTGAGTGGCTCCCTTCTCAACACAACTTTCTGGGAGTGTGGCCCAGACTTCAAAAAAGGTTTCTTGCGCTTTCCTATATTTGGAGCGGCCAAGAGCATAAGTGCCTCCTCTATCTCGACGGAGTGGCTGTGGCAATCACTGCACACTTGGCAGAAGCATTGCAGCATTAGCAAAGGAAGCGCTGCTGACGTACTTCTCCTTAAAACCCCTTTTTTTCTGCGAAATCACTTGATTGAGGACGTGTTTTTCCACATGCAGCTTCCATAAAGTAAAATGAAGTATTTCTCATTGGCTTGGCCGATGGATCGTTCATCTCGTTATGCAATACCAGCTACCAGGAAAGCCTGCCAGTATCGCTGCAACCGACTGGCGAACCAGAGATAAAATAATCTGTAATGCGGCCGAAGCACCACCTGCACCGTAGATCTTTAGTCTTATAGTTTACCAAGATATCAAAGCGCCCCAGGTAAATTAGTGCGTGCAAGAATGGAATGCCGGGGCCGCCGAGCGTTGAGTCTCTTCGACTTGACTATGGGTTATGCCTTTTGAAGGTCGTCCACTCCCGATGCAGTTATGAGATGAGTTTGGTAGCGAGAAAGAGGGAGACCTCGAGATGCCTACCGTCGAGAGCATATTAGCTGGCAAGCCTAGAGGCGAGAGGGGCAGGAGTCTTCTCTTCTTAAGAGAGACTAAAGCAATGTAAATATCGATTACTCCCTAACATGACGAAGTACAGAAGAAGCTCTCCCAAAGTTAAATGACATAGTGGGTAATGTCAAATTCATTACTTCCTTGACGACCAAAGTCTTACGTGTCTTGCCCGCCTCAGAAATACTGTTTCCTACAGTATCCCGAGTAGCTACAGTCGAGAGAACAGTTTTTGATCTGCACCTCAAAAGCTTTAGTAAAGGTTTATATTCCTCTGTTGCCGTTGAATAGTCCTCATACTATATTCGCATAAAGGAAGAAGTGAGTATCGAGAGCGGAAATGCACTCCTGGAACAGGAATCCCTATTTCTATCAAGCGTCGTTGATTTCAAACCTCGATATCTAGTCAGCATCCGTTTGTTTATCTATATTGCTCAAGTGGACATGCCTTCGTCTTGCTGGCCCACTTGACAAGGCGTACGTGTATACATTATCCTCACTTAGCAGAGTGACATCTTTGCAATTTAAACAGCAGGAGCAGACTAGGTGCTGTTCAAGCCAGCTGAATCCGGAATAGCCCCAAAGATATTATAGACCAGCATGACATGAGGGAGTCTGAAGAGCTGCAATGGGGGTAGTGGGTTGAGATTTTGGGTCAAAACGGAAAAGCTCTCGAGATTAAAAGTCTTTCCGCCCAAACGTACTTCGTTACGTACTCACGCGGTCCCTCATACACTGGTTCAAAATGAGGTGCATCTTGCTAAACACTTTACACACATCAAGTTCCCTAAAATTTAGGGTTAGGGTTAGGGTTAGGGTTAGGGTTAGGGTTAGGGTTAGGGTTAGGGTTAGGGTTAGGGTTAGGGTTAGGGTTAGGGTTAGGGTTAGGGTTA
>QAPG01000776.1:0-14837 GCA_004366825.1 Colletotrichum spinosum
GTATTATAATAATATAATTATAAGGGTTTTAAACACTATCTAGCTATATTAGAAGTATTTATGTTTATATAAGTATTATTTATATATTAGCTATATTTAATTAATATATTAAGATTATTTATTAATAAGAGCAGTTTGAATCCTATTATATTTATATAGAAATTATAAGTTAGCTTATATTAATAGTAGAGAACTTTTATATTAGTAGTCTAAAGTCTTATCTTAAGAGTAGATAGGGTTTAGTAGGGATATTAAGATTCTAGATATTGAAGTTATAATAAATATTTAAATAGAGTACCTATAGTTAGTAGTAATTAAATATCTTGAGATATTTAAATTATATATAATTATAAGGGTATAAGGGTTTAAGGTTATTATAGAAGGAGTTATTAGTTGTTTGTTATTGAAAAGATTAATATAGAATAAGTATACTAATTACTATAGTTATAAGAGGTTTTGCTTTAGATTAATTAGGGGCTAGTTATAATAGTTAGTAGGAGGGTAGGAGGGCTGAAGTTATACTTTAGGGGGTAATATATCTACTAATAGTTATAGTAGAAAGCGAGCTATTGGCCCTTCTTAGATTAATATATATAGCAAATTAACTTTTTTATTTTAAAGTCTATTTTAATTTTTAATCAATTTTATAGAGAAGGAAAAATTAAATTTATTTAAAAAGGAGAAGGAAAATACTTAAATTAAAATTCTAATTTTTAGATTTATTCTTAAGTTATATCTTTATTCTAAATGGAAAAGAGGAATTTTATTCTTCAATCTTTATTTTATTTTAGAGAATATGATACTTTTTTATATTATATATTATAAGACGTTTGTGTTTTTTTGGAAACGCTTTCTATAATATATATTATAATAATACATCTTACTTTAAATAAAATAAGTAACTCTAGAAAGATTACTTTTTTTAAATTAATAGAAAGTAGTAATTATAAAATCTAGTTTATTTACATCAAAGCTTTACTTATTAGTAAAGATATTTTTATAGCTATTGCTAGACTTATTCTTTCTGAAAACAAAAATGACATGAAACAGCCTCAAGTTATATATAGTTATATGACAAGAATAGTTTTTCCACAATTATAGAACATAATACAGATCGTTTTCAAATATTTAAATTTCTATAAGAACTCTATAAACCTTTAGGATTTATTAGTAAATTCTTGATTTGTAAAGAATGTCTTTTTATATAATAAAAATAGAAATACTAAAATATCAATAGAGAATTACTAAGAAATCATAATAAATACTATTAAATACTAAAGATTACATATAGAATCTTCTATAATAATTATACTATTAGTAACTTGTAAACTTATTAATTCCTATTAAATTATAAATCTAATCCAAAAAGAAACTAATACACCTCTTAATTCACTACTTAATCTACATCTTAACCTACCTCCTAATTTATTCCTAAATCTACTACTAAACCTAAGCAACTTCTAAAAACTATGAACTATACCTTATTAAATATATAGAATACTATAATTAAGATGAAATAGAAAATCAAATAAGAATCCTCTAAAATTACTACTAAACCTTATTTACTAATTATAATAAAAGAAGAAAGTAAAAAAAGAATCAACTTACTAAATACAGATCTCAAAAGGTTATTATAAAATTACAAGTTCAAGCCAGAGGAAATCAGATTCTTTAACCCTCCTAATTAATATAATCTTTCTAGAAGATTCTATATAAAGAATATCAAAAGGATTTATATAAATATTAAATAATTTATCAAAACAATAGGACTCTGTATAAACAACTCTAATTACTACTATTTAAAATTTATTAAAAGTATATATTAATACTTCTATAAAACAACTTATAATTAATATACAATAAACCTTACTAATAGATAATAAGAAGTATTCTAATATTATTAATATAATTTAAACAACTGGATTACTCTTTTAAAAACTAAATTTAAAATCTCTATCTAAGTAGTAAAATAAGAAACTAAGAAAATCTATTATAGGATAAATAATATTTACAACAAACTAGATCTCAAAATATTTACTACTAAAATTACAAGTCTTATAAAATAAGTATAATACTATAAATCCAAAATACTTAGAATAATCTTTAATAAATTAGACTCTAATCTAATTATAAAAATCCTAAGACATAAACTAAATGCTAAAATAAATAAGTAGATTAAAGTTATAGTAAATTACTAAAATAGATAAATAAAAAATATAACTTCTAGAAAAACAAAACTTAAGAAGAAAACCTATATAAAAGTAGTCTAATAAGCCTTAGAATACTATGAATTAAATAAATTACTAATTAAATCAACTATATGAAATACAAACTAGACTTTCAATATAATTTTCACCTAAACCAAACCAGTTTACCTAACTAAAATACGCTACTAAACCAAAGGAAAACTATTAGTTAATATAAGATTCCCTTCTATTAAAAAACAATAGAATAAACCTATAAAGAAATACAATCAATCTAAAAGAATAAGTTAAAATACTAAACTAAAGAAGATTATCTATAATTAATACCTCAAGCTAGATCTTACTAATAAAAACAGATTATAGAACTTTATAAATATCTAAATCTCGAATCCTAGTAGTTGTATTAATTATAAAATTAAAAGAAATATAAAAGAGAATTCCTAGGAATAATATAATATATTAACTACTAATAATACTTATAAAGCTATAGATTTAGAAGATAATACCCTAGAATCAAATTAAATAGAAGATATAAATATTATTTCTAATAAATATATTCTAAGTAATTATTAGGAATGATTAGAATATTAAGATAACTTCTTTATTTCCTCAAAATATCCTATTTGTAATAAATTAATAAATAAGAAATATAAAGAAAGAGAGTAATATTACTAAAATTACTGAAAGAAGATTAAGTTTTTTTAAGAAGATACGTCTTAAGAATAAAAACTCTTTTTAGTAATTATACTATTAGCTACTCTATATAACAATACCTTTACTTATATTAAGATATAAAACATACTACATAATCCTACTTTTAATATATATATTAAT
The DNA here is from genome assembly GCA_004366825.1 of Colletotrichum spinosum. Taxonomy (NCBI): domain Eukaryota; kingdom Fungi; phylum Ascomycota; class Sordariomycetes; order Glomerellales; family Glomerellaceae; genus Colletotrichum; species Colletotrichum spinosum. Next base: position 3,039 of record QAPG01000776.1, read on the forward strand.
ACTAGAACTACAAAATATCTTATTTCAAAGGATATTCTAAATTAAATACCTACCTATAAATTTAATCCAGATTTAACTATATAATTATTAAGAATAAGAACCTTATAAACTATATATTAAACTACATTCTCTTTATTCTATTACAAAATAACTAATAACTCACTTGAAGTTACAAAACTGAACTTTAAAGTTTAAATAATAAATAAACTTAAAGTTAGAATCCTATTAAATTAGGAATTTAATATTTCTAATAGAATTAATATTCTTAATACTAAGGAAATTATCAAACTTAAATTGTATTAAAACCTTAAAAGCCTAGTATAAATACATATTAAAATGATACCTAATATCTATCTAGCGAAGTTAGCTAGGAGCTTAATAATTCCTCTAAAAACGCTAATATATATTCTAATCAATACTTTGCAGAATTTAAAACTAATATACTTATATTTCAACTTATTTATAATAGTATAATCTACATAATAATGGGTCAGTAGCTATTAATAGTTATATATAACTGTTTATTATAAAACTAGAAAATTGTAAAAAATCAGAGTATCAGAGATATTTCTACTATTTATTATAAAAGAAAAATAATATGCAATTTTAAAGAAGATATAATTTCACCTTTCAATTATTTCAATATCAAAGACCCTTACTTAATTATTATAAATAAATTATATTGAGATTAAAAACTAGGTTTAAAATTCAACTCTAATAAAAATACAATTCTTATACTACAGGAAGTAACTATTCATAATTACTCAAAAAGATCTATTTAAATAATCTCTAGAATAACTATTGAATATTTAATCTTTTAGAAACTAAAAAGATAAATTAACATGGAAAAATGAAAAAATCACTATACTTCTAATAGATAACTATTATAAAAGAATACAATACTTATATCCAATTAGTCTAGAAGATTAAAACTTTCTAGATGATAAATTTAATAGAATATATAAAGGAAGACAATTCAAATAGGTTAACTTCTATATAGGATTTCAAGTACTAATCTTCATAGTCTAAAACATAGTAAAAAGAAAGAGAAAACATAGTTATAGATCTAAAAGTATTAAATAGAATTATAATTCCTAATGTATATCATATACTACTATAGTCTGAAATTATATAAAACCTCTATAGAAAGAAGTTTATTATTATAATTAATACTAGACAATAGTTCTACTAAATACTAATTATTGAACATTATGAGGAATAATTAATAATTATTAGCTATTAAGGTTAAGAAACACCCATAGTAATACTAATAAGATTTAGAAACTTACTAATATATACTTAAAGATTTATAAATAAAGTCTTCAGATTATATTAAAATTTCGCCTAAGTATTTATTAATAATATTATAGTTACCTTAGAAACTAGTAATAAATACTACTAATAATCAAATACTATTCTTAATTTATTTAACTATTAAAACTTAAGGTTTTTTAAAAATAAATATTTTATAAGATTCCCCTTAATTAAATTATTAAGATTTAAAGTAGATAGTTTCAAACTTTCTAATACTAAAGATAAAATATAAAAGCTTGAAAATATTAAGTTCTTAAAAATCCTAATATTTCTAGAGAAATAATGAAGTATAATAAAATATTTATAATATCTCATTCTAAAATATACCTCTAGAATTAAACTTCTATAAAATAGGAAAATAAAATCATTATCCTAAGAAAATAGATAAGGAATTACTATTAGTTAAATATATAAATACTATTACTTAGAAATAATATTCGAATTAATCTAAGAAGAAAAGAACAGCTTTAAAGATATTAAAATAATTCTTATTATAAAAACTATTTTAATTTACTATAATTCAAACTAAATACTATTTATTGAAATTAGTATTTCTCAGGAATATAAATATAATACCCTTTTTTTATATTTAAAGAATAATGAAAATAATTAGAAAGCTCGAAAACAAATACTATATACTTCAGTTTAACTAATAATTTATATTAATTAGATACTAATAAGCATTAAAATATAATACTAGTTAATAGAACTAGAAGTTATATACCTAGCCTAAACTATTTACAAAACTAAAATATTAATTCAATCAGCTAGAAAAACACTATTAATTATACTTATAAACTATATTTCTATATTAAGTATTATAATCTAAATAACTCTTTCTACTATATATAGAAGAAGAACTAATTTACACCTTATTTTAACAACTAAATATTTTTTATAATTTCAATTCAAATACTACTATATTCCTAAAAATAGTAACATTATCCCAAATATACTATTCAAAATACAAACTAATTAAATACTAACCCTAAAAAATAGAAAACTAAATAAAATATAAAACAATTAAATAGTCTACATTATAATAGAAATCAGACTTAATAAAACTATAAAATAATACTTCAAAGATTTATATAGTACTAATATAAAACTAAGTAAGATCTATGAATAATTCTAATAACTTAAAAACCTGAGTAAATTACTTTTTACAACTTTTAGTAGATTTTTCTATTTTATTAAATACTTAAAATAATAAGAACTTTATATTCCTTATTTAATAGTTAGATAATTTATTAAAACTTCATATAAATCTAATTACTATTAAGAAATATAAAAAACATAATACAATATATTATTAATATATATAATCCTATACCTAGCTAAAGAAATTATGAAATTCATTAGATCCTATTCTATATATAGTCTACTACTAAAATTAAAAGCAAAGCCTTTAAAAAAGCTCTAACTAATTTTATATCTACTAATATTATTTTATATTATTACTATAAATTTTATTATTAAATTATTAGAAATATCTCTAGATCTTTCTCTATAAAGGTTTACTGAATTCCTATTATATAACTTATGAATAATAATAATAAATACGTTTTCTAAAATAGTATTACTAATTCTAAAATATATAATATATATATCTATTAATTAAATATAAATTCTATTCTAATCCTTCTATATAAAAAACTTAAGAATTCCTAAAGTAATTATAGACAATTGTAATTTAAAATTTCTATTAGAATTCTAGGAATTAATATAGAGAGACCTAGATATAGAACTATACTTCTTGATAGTATATTATTTATAGATTAATAAATTATTAAAGTAGAAAAACTAGATAATAGAAATGATAATCTATATATTTATATTTAAAGACCTATATAAATTATAAATTAATCTCTTAATATTAATATACTTCTTATTAAATAATAACTTAATGAATATAATATTTAAAATTCTAATAGAAATCCTATTTAGATATTAATTTAACTTCCCTTTTAACTTACTTCCAAATATTAATATTTCTATTTTATATAATACTACTAAAGATGAAATATTATTTTCAATTATATAGATATAAATACTTATAAAAATTACTTTTAATTATAAATATCAATTAGTAGTATTTACTTTAAGAGATTCTATTTACTTTCAACTTAAAGAAGACTACTAATTACTTAAAACTTAATTAGTAGAAATATCCCTTTTAAAAATTAGACTAATTAAAATATTAGAAAGAATTAGAAACCTTACTTACTATTTAGATTTACTACTTATTATAAGTATTTACTTAGTAATTTTAATTGTTTATCTAAATCCAATAGCTAGCTTTATGAAAAACCTATATAAATATATAGCAATATATACTAAATCTATAGACCTTCATGGTATATAAAAAGAAGAATTCTAAATTTATTTTAATATTATAAAATAAAAGAATCTTAGACATAAAGTTATATAATTAGGAAAAGGAAAACTAAACATCTAATATCTTATTAAGTAGAAATATTAACCTAGTATTTATAATATATAGATAGATATTAATATTATAGAAGTAGAAGAAATAGTTAAAGAATTTAAAGAAAAAGAAGCTTAAAAGAATAACTAACTAAAAGAATTAAAGGAAAATAAGGAATTGTTATTAGATTAATACTAAATACTTTTACTATCAGAATAACTAGATTAAACTAAGAATAAAACTATAAACAAGAAATCAAAACGAAAAATCTCTAATTAATTTAACAAAAACTATTATAAATATAATTTCTTAAAACTCCCTAAGAAATCAAGAAACTCTAAAAATAAGAAATCCGCCTAAAATTATACAATAATCTAATAGAAAAGAATAATTAGATATTATTCGAAATCATAATACCTTTCTTAGAAAATTATAACAAACAATTTTACATATAATTCACTATAATAATAATACTATTTAATAAATATACTTTAAATAACTCATTAAACTAAATAGATAAAACATACCTCACTATATAGGAGATTTTCTAAAGTTTCTCTAATATAATAAATATTAGAAAAATACTACTATTAATATATAAGATAAAGGTAGACATTTTCCTTATCTATTAATATTTTAAAAACCTAATACTCCTTATATTCTACTATACTTCCTCACACTCTATTATAATATATTAGTGCTTTATATTAAATATTACTCATTATGATTAATTAAAAGACAAATTATATACAAAATTATAATATAATCTATTCTCTATCAATAAGAAAACAAAAGCTTAATATTTCCCAGCTACTTTAAAATACTTATAATCTATAGAAGTAAAATGTCTATTAGTAAGTATATAAAGTTAATTAGTAATTCATTTAAGACTTAGAATAATACTAACAAATAAACTCTTTAATATTATTAAAATACTATAATTTCTAAACGAATTAAATCTCCCTTTAATATATTCTAAAAGACTACTATTTTTATCTCGAACTAAAAATTCAATTATATTAATAACTTTAAATTAGCTAAACTTGTCTTTCTTATTTATCTTTAACTATCCTGTTATAATAATTTTAATATTTAAACTACTCTTTTTTATAAAAGTTAAAAAGTTTATCCTAAACCTTAAAATCCCAAATTACAATCTAGTAATCTTACTAATACTACTTTAAATATTAATTATATATATTTCTCTATTTAATAAGTTTCAATATCTATTATCTCTCTATAAGTTATATAAGAAATACCTAAGGTAAATATATATTCTATATATAATACTCCATAATCCCTAGTTCTTCTAATTACAATTGAAACATTATATAAATATATTCTTTCTAAATTAAAAGGCAGTAGTAACTTATTATCTTTAAATTTAATACTTAAAAGAAAAAGATTTAAAAAGTAGTATAATAGGTAAATATTATTATAAACTTAATATAAGAATAGAAAGATGAAGAATTATAATTAAAACTATATAAGATAATATTAACATATTATTTAAAGAAATACTAGATATCATGAAAACCCTCACTATCTTTATAATTTCTTTAGAAATTAATAATAACTCTAATCTCCCAGCTTTTAAATAAATACTTAAAAAGCAATTAGTATAAAATAACTCTAATCTAATAAAACAAATAAAGTTTAGTAAATCTATTGATAATATATAGTAAAATCTCTAATTAATAAATTAAATTCTAACTTCTAATTTTAGTTATAATAATATTAAAGTAGTATTAGCTTCTAATCTGATTAACTAATTAAATTAACTTACTACTGTTAAACTTAGTAGAATATTAATACATAGAAGAAGAGTCAAAATAACTTAATCTATTATTACCTATATATATAAATATAAACTAATTCTTTAGGTAATCTAAAGAATAATAATTAATTTCTATTAAATGAATTCCGTTTCTTAGTAAATAATATAACTTTAAAATATTTTATTAACCTTTATACTAATATTATTAAGAATAATAAACTTCTAAAGTTAGTTTTTTTAGCCTTTCTTATAAATATCTTATAAATTCCCTATAAGTTTATATAAAATAAATACTTAAGAATTAGAAAAATCTAAGCAAACTACTATATTATTAATAAAAAGGGGGTTTTCCTTAATAAGTTTAATTCTATAAATTATAATAGTTTTACTATAAATATTATTAATAATATTAACTTCTTTAGAAGATATTTAGTAGTAGCTATATATTTCTCTATTACTAATAATATTAATTCTTAAATTGATTAGAGTATTAATAATAAAGAAATCTTCACTCTTTTTAAAATAATATAAAAAGAATTTTCTAATTATCCTAATAGATAGTATAAAGAAATCATATAGATTATTATTTAAAGAGGAAATATTAGAAATATAAAAGAAGATATTAATAAGAAGTATAATTAGGAAAAAAACTATTTATTAGAATTTATCTATTATATTAAGTATTTTTATAAAAGTATACTTCTAAACTTAAACTAATATAATAAACTACATAAAATTATCTATATTTTACTATTCTTTTATTTTAAGTTTATTAAAATCTATCCTTATTTCTTCTCTGTCCCTTCTAATTAATTAATTTATTTATAAGTAGAATCTTCTTAACTTTCTGAATAAATAGAAGTACTTCACTTAAGTTAATTAGTAAGATAAAAGCCTTTAGGAATAGGTAATTATTATAAAAAACTATAGAAACCTTAAGATTTCAATAGATTTTAATAAGGATTTTCTAATAGAAATTATAAGGATTTCCTTAAGATTTCCTATTAGAAATTACGAAGATTTCTTATAGGATTTCTCTAGGATTTCCTATTAGATTCCCTAGAGAATTATTAGTAAAAATACTTTAGAAATATTAGTAGATTCTTTATAAAAAAGAAGAACTATTAGTTTTCATACTATTATTCTACTAGTATTAAAGTATAATATAAATAGTATAAGAATATATTAGACGTATAATCTCTTTAGATTTCTTAAAGTATTTTTATAATATAAAAAGAAGTCTTAATATCTAAGTACTTAAATTTAAAAACTATATATATTATAGTAAAATAGAAAGAAAAGTAGAAGTAATGATAAAATATTAAGTAATATTTATAACCTTTATAAAAAGAAGTTAGATTCTAAGAGTAATATAGAAGTTTAGGTTTCTTAGTAAGAGAAAGCTATCTATAAGTATTTTAATATTGAAGTTTTAAATATCTACAAGCTTATTATATAGTTTATAGAATATATTATAATACTTATAAATATATAGATCAAGTATTAGATGTTTTTTATTAAATAATAGCACTTAAAAGGATTTAAGATAATAATCTAATAGTTATTAAAATTATGAGTTGAACTTATTTCTTTATTTTAAATTAGAGGATTACTTTAATAAATATTAGATTAATAAGAAGGGTATTTAGTTTCATAGATATTTAGATTCATAATAGAGAAGTAATAGAGAGATTTCCTCTTTGTATAAAGAGTTAAAATTAAAGTTAAATTTAAAAGAGAGAGGTATTTTTAATTAATATGATATTAATAAGTATTATAAGTAAGATCTAGATAATAATAAGAGATATAAGTTAAATAGAAGTTCTAATTATAAGGTTTATTAGATAAAATATATTCTCTTAAAGTATTTCTATATTGATAAAGAAATCTGATATTATGTTTAGAAGTTTAAATAAATAATTTAAAGTATTTTAGATAGGAAGATAAAATCTAATAAAGACTTTATAAGATATATAAAAAAGATTATAGATTTATCTTTAATTATGAGTTATATAGATAGTCTTGTAGTATAGTAAATGTAATTCTAATAGTTTTAAATAAATCCTATATTTTTAAGAATTCTATAATGTTAAACTTATGATGAATAATATATATATTCAATAATATAAAGTAATTTTAAATCCCTATAAGAGTCTCTATAAATAGTTATTTCTAAGCTAGGACTTAGAAGATTTCTATTAAAAAATATAATGTTATAATAATTACTATTTAAAGTCCCTATAAGTTTATAAAGTTATAACTTTATATTATAATATTATATTTTAATTTCATAAGTAATCTAATTTTACTTAAAAAGCTATATAAGAAAGGTCTATAATATGATTAGAACTTAAGAAATAATTATATAAAGAAAATAGATAAAATTTATTTCTATATTCTTAAGATTATGAATAGATAAAATATATTTAAATATAACTCTCTAGAGAAAGCTACTTTTAAAATATTCATAGTTATCAAACTTCTATTTCAAAGGAAATCTCTTAAATTTTAATAGTAATATAAATATATTATATCTATATAGAAATACCTTATATTTAAATCTTAGGAGTTCTATTATATAAAATTAAAATTCATAAACTTTAAAATAATAAACTATTTATAAATATATATTAAGAGAATAAGACTAAAATCCCAATTTTATACATTCTTAACTATAAACTATAATATATATATATAAGAAGAAAGATATATAGAGTAATATATAAAGTTTTAAAACAAATAGTATAATATATTAACTTAGGAGAGAGAATTATTATGAACTTTTATAACTTTAATAAAAGCTATAAGAGTTATATATTAGGAGTAATTCTTATAGGTTGAGTAAATAGTTTAATATGAGATTTCTATTTTTAGTTAAGAAGACTAAAAGAAGTCTTAAAAGTTATTAGAAAGTCTTTTAACCTTTTGATAATAATATATAAGATTATAATTAAAGAGATTAAAATAAATAATAAGATCTAGAAATATAGAATAATTCAAATAGAGATTTATAAGAGAAGTATTAAGTCTGAATTCTTCATACTAAATACTTAAGTATAAAATAGAAAGGTAAAGAGAGTAGTAGTAAGAATTAAGGAATATATAAGATTTATAACTATTAGAATATTTCTACTTTATAACTTATAAATTAAAATCCTGAAGATAGTTATATATATAAATAGAATTATATCTCCTTAGTTTTATAAAGTTAAGAGATGTTATATAAATAATTTTATTAATATGTCTAAAAAAGATAAAAATACTTCATATTAACTCTAGACTTCTCTTACTCAAGAAGATATAAGTATTAAGTCTATATAGTAATTTATAAAGTTTAATTAAAATAGAACTAATATTAAAAGTTTATACTAAAAGCCCTATTAGAATTCCTAATAAATTATATTTTAAATAATTCGTTTAAAATCTAAAGCTTTCTTTAAAAAGAAGTTTTTATAATTCAAAATATAATATTTAATAAGAAGGAGCCTTTTAATAGTAACTTTAAAAATTTATATCTCAAATATTATAAATAAATGTTAAGTACATTTAAAAGAAGATTACTAAACTTATAGACTAATTAAAAGATATATTTATAAGATAAAGTATTAATAAATAAGTAGATGAAATTATCAAATAGTTTTCAATTAAACTAAACATTAAATAAGTAAGTATTTAAGATTCTAAAGAGAAATTAACTTATTCTAAAGTAAGATTTAAGCTTTAGCTTCCATTTCTTCCTTCTTTAAAACTTATAAATTTCCAAATAACTTTCGAAAAAGCATTAAAAAGGAATATAAAGAGGGGGGATAACTATAAATCTTATTTATAATAGTATTTATCTTATAAATATTTTTTAAGATAGCTTTTTTCATAAGATATAAAATATATAGAAGTTTTAGAATTTATATAAAACTAGTTACCTTTTTAAATAGATATTTAAAGTTTAGTTAGCTTAAGAATTCTATTAAAATAAAGAACTTAGGGTAAGTAATAATAAAGCTATTAATATATAAAATAAGTAAAAAGAAATATAAGTAATATTCTAATTATTTAGTTGGGTATTTATTATTCTTAAGTAATTTGAAAAGTTTAAAATAGAATTAAGAGGAATTTTATATATCCTTAAAAAGATTCTAATTACTATAATATATTATAAAGTCCTTGAGCCTTAAAGATATCTATTAATAAGAGTTATTTCTCTTCTTAATATTTCATTAGTAGCTTATTAGCTGAGAAGAATATTTAAATTATATAACAAAAGTAAAAGCTTTTAGGATATTTATTTATTAAGCTAAGAGTTTTGAGAAGTTAAAACAGTTTATTTAAAAGATTATTAGATCTTATAATTATAAATTGAAATTAATAAGTTAATTATAAGGAGTTAAATAGTCTTTAGATACTACTAAGTCTATATTTATAAACTTAATAAGTATAAGTAATTACTAAAGTTAAAGACTTATTTAATTATAAGAAAAGGTTAGTAATCTAAAGATAAGTATAATATTTATATAGTACTATTTATAGGAATATTATTTAGAATATTTATAACAATTACTATATGTTTTAATTTTAAGCTCTTATGATATAATAGAATAAATACTTCTATTTAAACTAAGATTAATAAAGAGAGTTATATATTAATACCCTTAAGATATAAGATATTAAACAGAATTCTAAAGGTTTTGAACGTATTTTATAGTTTTTAATAATCTTTTATATTATAATAGTAATATCTTAAGAAAAGCTTTAGAAATCTATAGTTTTCTGATATTTCTAGGGAGGCCTATTATTAATATAAAGACTAGGTTTTAGCCTTCTTTTATATTAATGACTATATTTTAATCTATTTAAAAGTATATAAAAGTCTTATAAGAGAAGTTATGTAAGATTTCTAATTATAATACTACTTTTAAAAAAGAGAGAACTTATAGTAGGTTTTTAATATTAAGGTTTTATATAATTAAGAGACTTAAAAGTTATAGTTTTTATAAGTTATATGTATATTGAGAAGACTTATGAATCTTTATTAGAAGGATATTATTTTAAAATAAGAGATAAACTTCTTATAGTATATTTAGAATTCTTCTTATATAAGGGAGAAGTTTTATGTTATAAAATAAATTTCTATTAGAAGAAGATAAGTATAATACTATATATAATAGTTATAATAAGACTTAATATAATATCTACAACTAATTAATTAACTTATTTTAGCTAAAACCTTGATGTTTAGTATTAAGAAGTAGTAAATTAAATATTTAATTATATTTATAAGACTTAATATTTATATTTTCAGTATAGGGGAGGGGCTGATAGCTTGCTTTCTATTACGACTATTAGTAGATATATTACCCCCTGAAGTATAACTTCAGCCTTCCTATCTTTCTACTAACTATTATAATTAGCCTCTAGTTAATTTAAGGCTAAACTTTTTATAATTATAGTTAGTATACCTATTTTATATTAACTTTTTTACAAATAATAAATAACTAACAACTCGTTCTATAATAACCTTACGTCCTTACGCCTTTATAACTATATATAATTTAAACATCTTGAGATATTTAATTACTACTAACTATAAGTATTCTATTTAAATATTTATTATAACCTTAATATTTATAACTTTAATATCTTCTAAACTAAAGTCTACTTACTCTTAAGATAAAACTTTATACTATTAATATAAAGGTTCTCTACTATTAATATAAGCTAACTTATAATCTCTATATAAGTATAGTAGGATTTAGCTTATTCTTATTAGTAAATAATCTTAATATATTAATTAAGTATAGTTAATATATAAATAATATTTATATAGACATAGATATTTCTAATATTACTCAATAGCTTTTAAAATTCTTATAATTATATTGCTATAATATTCTAAAATATCTAGCAATTAGTATTATAGTAGGATATTATTATTAAGGTATTATCTAATTAATATTTAGTTTTTAATATTACTAACTTAGTATAATATCTTATAGGATAACTAGATGATTTTTCTTTAAATATTTATAAGCTACTTATTAATTATAATATTTAGAATAATTTTATTAAGACTTAATCTAATAAACTAATAATTTTAATTATAAAGATTATAAGTAAATATTATTATACTTATCTTATACTTTTCTTCTTATAAGTAGTTATATAGATATTAAGGTGATTTTAAATTTATTATAAAAGATATAGAAAAATAATAGTTTATAAAATACCTAGTTCTTATAAGTATTTTATTTTATCCTATTTTCAAGAAGTTTAGAAAGAACTTTAA
>QAPG01000777.1:0-14987 GCA_004366825.1 Colletotrichum spinosum
TACTTTAGTCTTATAATTTTTACTTCTTAAATATTTAAAACTAGATATTTAAGAGTATTTTTTCTAAAGTATCCTATTTAAAAATACTAGATATAGGTATTATTAGACTTTATATTTAGAAGAACTATTTTAAAATAAAGTTAAGAAAATAGTATATTTAGATATTTCGAGATAATATTTAAACTATTTAAATAGATTATAAAATAGTTTAAAACTAGTTTATATTTAAGGAATATAAAATTATATTTTCTAAATAACTATTTTATAATAATAAATTGGCTAATTAGGTTGAATCTAAAGGTATAATTAAGGTTTATATATTAGATTTTAGTTTTATTAAGAAGTAAAACTTTTAAAATAATATTAATATAGAAGTTTTTAATATAGGTAATATTATCTAATATTAAGTCTAGTATATTTCTCCCTTTTAGACTATTAAAAATATTCCTAATTANAGAAGTTTTTAATATAGGTAATATTATCTAATATTAAGTCTAGTATATTTCTCCCTTTTAGACTATTAAAAATATTCCTAATTACCTATTTATCTGATCTAACTATAGGGAAATTAGCTAAACTATATTAAATAGTATTTATTGTTTTATTTAATTTAAAAATCTTTTTTTAAATAAATCTATTAAATTAGTAATATAAATTACTCTATAGTTATTAAATACTATACTTATTAAAAATAAGTAAGATTTTTAAATAGTTAAGAAACTCTTAGGAAAGATTATAGCTAACTTTTTAAGAAGAAAGGGGTTAATACTAATATATATTAAATTAGAAGAATAGTTATCATTAGTACTAGATTTACTACCTAAAAGAATTATTTTAATTTTTAAAATATCTAAAAGTATCTTTTTAATTTTAATAGTATATCTTTTAAAGTTTAGCTATCCCTTTTTAACTAGCTTCTAGTAAAAAGTATATAGTTTTAAATTATTTACTTTATTTATAATACTATTTTAAATAGTAATTATTATCTAAATATTAAGAAATCTAGTATATAATTTTATTATAATATATTTAATATATTTATAGTCTTCTAGAAAGTATAAGTAGCTTCTAGAATTATATAAATATTTTAGTTTAGACTAAGATATACTATCTAACTTTTCCATAAGAATAATTAATATAAATAGTATTTTACTATAGCTTTTTATTAAGGTTTCTTAAGTATAAAATAGAACTAAAAAGATCTTTCTATATTTAATTAAACTATTAATTTCTAAATTTAGAGTTTTTCTCTTAATGATATTCTAATACTAAATTATAGTTTAATTAGTTAAAAAGTATTAACTAAATACTTAAAACTATTTTTTAATTATAAATATTCTTTAGATTTTAAAGATCTAGTAAGTAATAGTTTAAAAATAAATAATATACTATTTATTATACTATATTAAAGTAGAGATATTTAAATTAGCTTTCTTAAGGATTTTCTTATATTCTATTCTAACTTATTACTATATAACTAAATCATTCTTAATATATTAATATTTTAGAACTTTTAGAAAAACTTAAAAACAGATATTATTATTATTAAGGAATTCTATTTGAATAAGTATTAAAAAACCATTATTAATAGTAGTATTAACTTATATTTAAATTATATTATAATATTTCTTTATTTCTTTATAGTTAAATTCTTAAATTATTTAAGGTTTAAAATCTATTATATAATAATTAAAAATCCTTTTAATTTTAAGAGTAAAAAGTTTAATACTTATAATTGTTTATTAAATAGTGTTTTCTTAAACGAACTATTTATTAAAGTTAAATAGATTAATTATTTTCAAGATATTAAGGTCTAATTTAATATCTAGATTAAAGTACTTCCAGATATCTTAACTTATTATATAGAATTATAATATAATATACTAATAATTAAAATTAGAGCTATTAGATAGTTTTATTATTATATTAAAACTACTAATAGTTAAATATACTATTCTCAAATAGTTTATTGAAAACTTAATAAGATAAATTAAAAAGGGGTTTGTTTATATTAATTAATTAAGAATAGTTTAGAAATAAATTAAACAAAACTAAGCTTATAACCATAATAAATAAATAATATAGTATACAGTTTAAATATAAATTTTTAAAAAGTATAATCTATTCAAGCTAGAGTAAAGCACTCAAATACGTATAAATAGAGCAATTAGGCTTTATATAACCTAGTATAGCTATATAGTAGCCTTAATGCTATACTTATTCTCATACTATCTGAATATATTATAAGATACTTTAGTTTCTTAGACTTAAGTATCTTATTATAAAAGTAGTAACTAAAGTATAATTTTAAAAATAGTAAGATACTATATATAAAGTTTAAATAGTTAGTTATACTCCTATTATTACTAAAATACTTTAGGTTTATAATCATATATTTATATTAGCTTTTTTACTAATTAAACTCTATATATAAAACTATATATTTATAATTTATAATTATCTAAATTCTTTATCTCTAGATAAAATTATTTTAATTATTATAGAAGTAATATAATATCTCTCTAAAGCCTTCTTATATAATAAGATTAATTATAATATTTTTAATACTTTAGTAGAAACTCCAACTATTATTTTAAATATTTGAAATAATAAGAGATATTTTTAAAATTTAGATAAACTGTTATACTTTCTAAAATATAAATTAAACTACTTCTTAATATACCATTATTATATATATTCTTAGTTAGTTTATAAAAGCTAGATATTAAATATTTTAATTAAAAAGAAGATTAAGTAGTTACTTATTTTAGATTTAGATTTCTTAAGAAGAATTTAAAATTTTAGATAATAATAAAATTCTTAGTTAGTTTATAAAAGCTAGATATTAAATATTTTAATTAAAAAGAAGATTAAGTAGTTACTTATTTTAGATTTAGATTTCTTAAGAAGAATTTAAAATTTTAGATAATAATAATTATATAGCTAGTTTCTTAATTAAAGTAGTTATAATACTATATAGTAAATATATTATAAAAAAGGACTTTAGTAGTATTCCCTCTAAGACTTTTTTATTCTTAATTTAAGTATTTTAAGTTTTAGTTTTCGAGATATAGAGTATTTTATAATTCTTTAAAAAACTCCTATAGGAGATTATATTTAATATAATATAAAGCTTATACTTATTAAAAACTATAGAAATACTAAGATCTTTATAATAACTAGTAAAAATAAAGAAATCAAATTATATATATATATAATATTACTCTTTATATTATTCTAGCTATAAATTGTATCTCTTTTTAATAGTTATAAAAATAAGACTATTAGTAGAATATTAAGTTAAACTATTTATCTTAACTATAGAAGAATAATTATTCTAAGATTATAAGTATTGATATTTAATATAACTAGTAAGTTTTTAAATACTATATACCTTATAAGAGATTAACTATTTTAACTATATAGTTAGTATAATATAAGCTTTCTTCTAGATATTATTATTATTAGTATTATATTATAGATATTATTTAAAGACTCCTAAACAGTAATAAATAGTTCTTATACTAATAGTTAAAATATCTTAATAAAAAGCCTTTTAATTATTTTATCTTAATTATATAAAGTATTTAGATCACTAATAGCTATTTAAAATATAATAATCACTAGCCTACTTAGGAGGTATATAAAGCTTATAATATTAGTAATATAAAATATAAGATCTATTATATAGAATATAAGAGTATTTTATATTTTACCCCTAAGGAGTATATTACTTTTAACTTCTACTCCTATTACTAAAATTATAATAACTATATTTCAACTTTAATATTTATAAATAGAACTACTAACTACTCTTAAGATTTTTACCTTATAAATTATACTAAAACTATTATTATAAAAACATTTAAAAGTTTTATTATTCTTCTTGAGTATTAGTATAATATTAATATTAAAATCTTTAAATATAATAATAAGGTTTCTAAATATAAAAGTCTAAAGTATAACCTAACCTCTTAAAATATATACTTTAAACTTTCTATTTTATATACTTAAAGTTAAAATAGAAATACTAAGTATATTAAGATAATTATTAAAATATATATAAAAGTTATAAAGTATAGGAGTAAACTATCTTATAAACTCTACTTCAAAACTTTATAAATAGTAGTATTTCTCTACAATCAAATACTAACTTATCTTTTAAACTAGTAAATACTATACTAGAAGCTTTATAAAACTACTTAAAGAAATAATATTATAAAGCTAGATTTAGCCTACTTTTATACTTATAACTATAAATACTTTATTCTTACTATGAATATAAAATTTAAATATAATTAATTAGTACCCTTTAAGAAGTATACTTTTATTAGCTTTTTAATTAGTTATATTTTAACCAACTAATATTAAATATAGAACCTACTTGAAAATAAAATTATAATAATTTATAATATCTCTTTTAATAAAACTTTCTTTGTTAATAGAAATTTAACCTTTATATAAAATAACTTTAAATAGTTTAACTCTAATAAAATCTCTCGCTAATTATAAGAGTAATTAACTATAGTAGAACTACTTAAAATCAGCTTAATTACTTATTTAAACCTAAGTAAAAAGCCTAATAAGGTATTTAATATAATAAGAAGTAGCTATAATAATTTGAAGTCTTATATCTATATAGTAACTACTCTTAAATTTTACAAAATACTATTTAAAACTATAAAATTCGTATTAATAACCCTTTTAAAATTACTTATTATTTTTTCTATAATCTTATTTATATAGATAAAACTATAAAAACGTAAGAAGCTTAAGTATTTTAGAAAGAATTAAATATAAAAGATAAATAAAATATTATATAAAAGTAACTAGGAGATTCTTATTTAAAACTACTTTTTTAACTAGTACTTTTTAGTTATTTTATAATACTTTAAAATACTCCTACTTATAACTATAGAATTATATAAATAGTTAACTAAAAAGAGTTCTAGAAGTTCAACTTTCTTAAGAATTCTAAACTATAAGTATTAAAACTTTTAATAATAAACTTTAACTGTAAGGTAAATTAAATATTAAAAAACATTTAAAATATAAAAGAATAGAAACTTTTATTCTAAAAATCTTATAATAAAGGCTATTACTATTACTTCTATTTTACTTAGTAGTATTTATTTATCTATATATTGGAACTATAGTAGTGGTTAAATAAGCTTATCTTAAGAGTTATATTAAATTATACTACTAGAATAAGATTAGTAAAACTCTTATGAAAAACTTAGAAATCTTAAAGTACTACTAAATTTATACTTATAAATTTAATAAATATAGATACTTCTTAAGACTTAAGGCTTAACTAATTATTTAAAGAGATTAATAGTTATAAGATAATTATAAAACCTATATAGTTATTCTAATAAGTATATTATTGTAAACTTTTATAGTAATTACTAACTACTTTAATCTTAAGGTATTTTAATATACCGTAGTTAATACTTTTATATATGTAATACTAAATAAAATTATTTATATAGAAGTACTACTAAGTTATTAAATACTAAGTAAAATCTACCGTTTTAATAAAATACTTTATAACTTTTAGAAATCTCCTCTCTTATAGTAATATCACTTAGAAATAAATCTTAAGCGTTTTAGTTTTAAGCCTATTATAAGAAAGTTATATTACTAATTTAAAGAATATATTATCTTCTTCTTTTATATCAATAATTATATATTTTTATTCCCCTTAGAAGATATATTTAAAATACTTATACTATTAGTAGACTTTTAAAAGAAGTATTACTTTAAAAGAAACAAGAACTTATGGTAATTTCTTAGTATTAAAATTATTTAAGATTAAATAGCGTAATAGCTATAGTTCTTATAAGTAGTATAGATTAGAAAACTCCTTAAGTATCTTATAAAATATATATAATATATTAAATAGTTTAAAACCTTTCTAAAAACTAAAGAACTCTTATTATAATATAATTAAACTTCTTATATAGGGATTAAATACTACTAATAAGACATTAGCTTTATTAATTATACTACTACTATAATAAGACTAGATATTACTTATATAGTAAGCTAATTATTATATTTCAACTATAACCTTTTAGATAACTACTATATAGAAGTTAAATAAATCATATAATATATTAGTAAAATAAAAAACCTCTATCTTAGGTTTAACTATAAAACTAGGAATCTATTTAATAACCTTATAATTACTATAAATACTAGCTTTATAAATAATAATAATAATTAAAGAAACTCTTAAGTATATATAATATATCTCTTTAGAAATCTAATAGTATAGTAAGCTAATAAATAAGATATTATTACTATTTTAATAATTGACGTAGAACTTTTAATACTATTTTAAACTACTTAAGAAACTATTTTTACTAACTATTTTACTACTATATTCCAAATATACTTTATAATAAATATATTTGATAAAAATAAGATATATAAGTTTTACCTAACTATTTAAATCTAATATAATAATTAGTAAATAATATATCTTATAACTACTAAAATAATATAACTATATAAAAAATTATAATATATAGATATTTATGACTACTAATTATAATAAGAAGCCTAATAAGGGTATTTCAAAATTAAATATATACTTTTAGGAAACCTTATAGCTAATAATTTTATAAAACCTCTTTAGAATTATTAATTTAATATTTTTATTATTTAGATTAATATAATAAATTAATTAAACTATTTAACGTTACAATAAGAAGAAGAATTTCAAAGAATACTTCTAATAATTAAGAATCCTAATAAAATCTTAAAAATATTAGAAATACCTTCTAGTTAAAATAAAGAAATACTTAAATAACTTATAAATAGTATTATTCTTCTTATTATATAAATAGAAATTTAATAAGAATAATAAAATAATAGAAAAAGCTTCTTATAAGATTTAAATAGAAAGTTTACTTAGTATTATTTAAAAGAACTAACTTATAGGTAAAACCCTTAAGACTAAAGAAGTATATTCATAATAATATACTTAAAGTATAAAATTTACATTAGATAAACCTTAAGTACTAGTATTATCTCTACAAACCTCGCCCTATTTAAACCGCTTGAAATAGAGCCTCACGCAGCATACTTAACTACATTTAGTTATATATAATACATACTAGTTTTTACCCCCTAATTATGTATAATAGCTTCTTTTAAAAAGTTTCTAAGAAGTATATAATTAAATAGATCAAAAACCTTCGATACAACTATATATATTATTAATAGATTTCTAATAGAAATATTATCTTAAGAGAAATAGAAACTTATAGTAATTTCTTTTAATACTAAAATTATTTAGGATTTAATAGTATAATAATTATAATTCTCATAAGTAGTATATATCAAAAAGCTTCTTAAGTATTTTATAAAATATGTATAATATATTAAATATTTGCTCATCTTTTTAAAACCTAAAAGCTCTTATTATAATATAATTAAGCTTCTTATATAGAAATTAAATACTATTAATAAGATATCAGCTTTACTAATTATATTATAGTTATAATAAGACTGAATATTATTTATATAGTAATTTTATTATGATATTTTAATTAAAACCTCTAAGGTAATTACTATGTAAAGACTAAATAAATAACATAATACTTTATTTTAATAAGACAAAAAGCTTCTATCTTAAGTTTAACTATAAATATAGTAGTATATTTAATAACCTTTCGGATATTATAGGTAATTGTCTTATAAATAATAATAGTAATATTTAAAAAGGTTTTTAAATATATATTATATATTTCTTTAGAAGCTTTATAATATAATAAATTAATTTAGTTGTATTAAAAGTCTCTAATCTATTTAAAGTTATATGCCTCTTAGGGTCTTTTTAAAAATAGTTTTATCTTATAGTTAGCTCTTACTTTATATACTCTATAGATAATACTAGTTCTAAAGAACTATTTAAATAGAAGAAACCTTAAGTAGCAATAATATAATTAATTAATATAATTACTAATAAATATAAGAGGTATATTATAAAAGGAAAATATAGACTTATATCTATTATAATTACTTCTTTAAAAGATTATAATTATATAATACTAATACTAACTAGTTAGTATTACTTATTACTAGTTATTAATAGTTATTATAAAAGGAAAATATAGACTTATATCTATTATAATTACTTCTTTAAAAGATTATAATTATATAATACTAATACTAACTAGTTAGTATTACTTATTACTAGTTATTAATAGTTACTAATTATTAATAGCTGTCGGTAAGAGCTAATAGTTAGTAGTAATTACTATATTTAGTTTATATAACTAGTAAGAATACTAGTTGTAGTTACTTACTATAGGATTTAAACTTACTACTCTTACTATAAAATAGTCAAAGCTAGCTAGACGTTAAACTATTACGTCAAGTAGGAATGTAATAAATTAATAAATAAAATATTATTAGTGTTTTAGTACTTAAAATAAAGTTTTTAATATTATCTTAAGTTATTTAAAAGGGTATTTATACGAATTACTTTATTATTATACTCTAAATAAACTTTATAATAAGTATATTTAATAGAAATAGAATATATAAATATTATCTTACTATTTCAATTTAAGATAATGATTGATAAGTAATATATCTTATAATTATTAAAATAATATAACTATATATAAAACTAGAATATTTAGATATTTATAATTATTAATTATAATAAGAAGTCTAATAGAAATATTTTAAAATTAAATATATATCTTTAAGAAGCTTTATAATTAATAATTTTCTAAACTTTCTTTAGAACTATTAGTTTCATATCTTCATTATTTAAATTAATGTAATAAATTAATTAAACTATTTAAAATTATAATAAAAAGAAGAGTCTTAAAATAAATTTCTAATATTTAAAGTTTTTAATAAGACTTTTAATTATTAATTAGAATTTATAAATCTCAAAGCATAATCATAATAAGATTTAATACTTTTACTTTATACCTAGAATAGTATCTAAGCTCTATACCCTATATATAGATTTAACTATAGATTTTACTTAGTAATAGTATTCGTATGAATACTTACTTATAACTAGTTAAAATAGTAATGAAATTACCTATTATTATAAACAATTATACCTCTAGCTCTAATATTTAACCCTATAGTAATAGAAGACCTTATAATAATAATTAGAAAGGGTTTTATTAAGATTAGGACTTAATATATATAACTAAAAGTAACTACTAAGGTTATAGAGTTAAGAATTTTTATAAACCTCTTAAAGATAGAATAAAATAGAATATTTATAAAGGCTAGGTATTTTATAATTTATTGTTCTTTTATATCCTATCCTCACTTTAACCTAATAATTAGAGTAATAATATATTATATCTTTATAATAGAATTAAAATCTCCTCAAAATCTATATAGCTACTTAGAGATAAAATACTATAAAATAATCATTGGAATATCTAACTATAGTTATTATAATTAAAGCTATTAGTATATTAGATTAGGTTTTAATAAAATCACTCTAAATTTTATAATTAATAGGTAACTTGTAGATATTTAAAAAAACTATCTAGCTATTTTATAAGTTATGATATTAAACTAGTAATATTAGGAACTAAATATCAATTAGATAATATTTCAATAACAATATCTTACTATAATATTAATTACTAAATACTTTAGAGTATTATAATAATATAATTATAAAAGTTTTAGAAGTTATCTGATTATATTAGAAATATCTATATCTATATAAGTATTGTTTATATATTGGTTATATTTCATTAATATATTAAGATTACTTACTAATAAGAATAAACTAAGTCTTATTATATTTATATAGAGATTATAAGTTAATATATATTAGTAATAAAGAACTTTTATATTAATAGTATAAAGTCTTATCTTAGGAGTAAGTAGGGCTTAGTTAATAGGGACGTTAAAGTTGTAGATATTAAAGTTATAATAAAATTCGAATAGAATACTTATAGTTAGTAGTAATTAAATGTCTTAAGATATTCGAACTATATATTAATAATTATGAAGGTATCAGGGCGTAAGGTTATCAAAGAAGGAGTTATTAGTTATTTATTCTTTATAAAAAAGTTAATATAAAATAAGTATACTAATTATAGTTATAAAGGGTTTAGCTCTAGATTAACTAGAAGCTAGTTATAGTAGTTAGTAGGGGGTACGAGGGCTGAAGTTATACCTCAGAAGGTAATATATCTACTAATAGTCATAATAGAAAGTAAGCTATTAGCCCCTCCTAAACAATAATAAGATTAATTAAGAAGTTTAGAAGTATTAAAAGTATCTTTTAATTAATAAGAAGTATTTAAATAACTTATAAATAGTATTCTTCTTTATATTATAAAAATAGAAATTTAATAAGAATAATAGAATAATAAAAAGAATTTATTATAAAATATAAACAGAAGATTTTATTAGTATTATTTAAAAAGACTAGTTTATAAGTAAAACCTCTAAAACTAAAGAAGTATATTAAGAATAATATACTTAAGAAGTAGAATTTATATTAATTAATTCTAAAGTATTAATACTATCTCTATAAACTTCATCTTATTTAAACTACTTAGAATAGAACCTTATATAGCGCGTATTATTAGGAATAACACGCTTGAGAGGTAGAGTTTACACTAGATAAACCTCGGGTGCTAGTACTGTTTCTACAAGCCTTACCCCACTTAACCTACTTAAAATAGAACCTCATATAGTATATATAGCTATATTTAATTATAGATAATATATATAAGATTTTACCTCCTAATTATATATAACAATTAAGAGTCTTATAATACTAAAAAGCTACTAAGCTAAAAGTATATATTATAACAATTTAACATATTTTAAATATTAAGATATCTACTAAAAACACTCCCTTTTTAATCCTCAAGGGAGCTAATTAGTAGCTTATTTAGTATAATACTTTTTAAATAGAAACTAAAACCCTTAACCTATAGGATTACTTTAACCCTAAAGTAACTACTTACTAAAACCTCTTTTTAGAACCTCTTCAAAAGCTACTCTTAAGTAACCTTTTAAAAGCTAAGAAATACTAATAAACCTTTAAAATACCTAAGTTAAATACTCTTAAGAACTCTACCCCTATAGGAATAATTTATAAAAAATCAATAATTCCTAATAGATACTACCCTAGAAGTTTATATAAATAATATTATAAATTTTATAAAAAAAACCTAAAAGTTTATATAACCCTCTATAGTCTCTATACCTTAAAAGCTTAAGAATATTAAAATAAGTATTTAAATTAATCTTATATAACAATTTAAATCCTTAGATATATAAATAAAATACTCTAGTATTAATATTATAATGTAGAAGAAGATATAATAGTATAAGCTACTAGCCTTTATAACTACTTTAGTATTATAAATAACTTATACCTCTAAAATACTACTTTAATATATTATAAAACACTCCAATCCTTTAAACTTAAATACCTTACTATAAAAATAACAACTAAAATATAATTTTAAAAGTAGTAAGATACTATATATAAAGCTTAAGTAGTTAGCTATACTTCTTTAGTTATTAAAACACTTTAAATTAACAATTTTATACTTTTATTAGCCTTCTTACTAATTAAGTTTTATACGTGAAGTTATATACTTATAATTCGTAGTTATATAAACTCTATACCTCTAAATAAAGTTATTTTACCTATTATAAAAATAATTTAGTATCTCTTTAAAGCCTTTTTATATAGTAAGATTAATTAGAATACTTTTAATACTTTAGTAGAAGCTTTAATTACTATATTAAATACTTAAGATAATAAGAGATACTTTTAGAACTTAGATAAACCCCTATACTTTCTAAAATATAGTTTAAACTATTTTTTAATATATTATTATTATATATACTTTTAGTTAGCTTATAAAAGCTAGGTTCTAAATATTTTAATTAAAAAGAAGATTGAATAATTACTTATTTTAGATCTAGACCTCTCGAGAAGGATTTAGAGTTTTAAATAATAATAACTATATAGCTAGCTTTCTAGCTAAAATAGCTATAATACTATATAGTAAGCATACTATAAAGAAAGACCTTAGTAGCCCCCTTTCTAAAACTCTTTTATTCTTAATTCAAATACTTTAGTTTATATTTTTTAAGATATAGAATACTTTATAACCCTTTAAAAAGCTCCCTTAGGAAACTATATTTAATATAATATAAAGTGTATACTTATTAAAAACTATAGGGATACTAAGATCTTTATTATAACTAGTAAAAATAAGAAAGCTAAATTATACTTATATAATATTACCTTTTATATTATTCTAACTACAAATCTCATCTCTTTTAATAGTTATAAAAGTAAAACTATTAGTAAGATATTAAGCCAAACTACCTATCTTAATTATAAAAAAGCAATTACTCTAAAATTACAACTATTAACATTTAATATAACTAGTAAATCCTTAAATACCATACACCTCATAAGAAATTAACTATTTTAGTAATATAATTAATATAATATAAACCTTTTCCTAAATATTACTATTATTAGTAGTATACTATAAATACTATTTAAAAACCCCTGAAAAATAACGAATAATTCTAATATTAATAGCTAGGGCATCCTAATAAAAAACCTCTTAACTACCTTATCTTAACTATATAAAACGTCTAGATTACTAATAGTTATTTAAAATATACTAGTTACTAGCCTACTTAAGGAATATATAAAGCTTATAGTATTAGTAAGGTAAAATATAAGATTTACTATATAGAACGCGAGAATACTATATATACTACCCTTAGGGAGTATATTACTTTTAACTTCTATTCCTATTACTAGAGTTATAATAACTATATATCAGCTCTAATATTTATAGATAGAATTACTAATTACTCTTAAGATTTTTATTTTATTAACTATATTAGAATTATTATTATAAAAGTATTTAAAAACTTTATTACCTTTTTTAAATATTAGTATAATATTAATATTAAGGTTTTTAAATATAATAATAAGGTTTTTAAATATAAAAGTTTAAAATATAGTCTAACTACTTAAAATATATACCTTAAGCCTTCTACCCTATATACTTAAAATTAAAATAGAAGTATTAAATATATTAAAATAGTTATTAAGATATATATAAGAACTATAAAATATAAAAATAAACTACCTTATAAATCTTAATTTGAAATCTTATAAATAGTAGTATTT
Organism: Colletotrichum spinosum; assembly: GCA_004366825.1. NCBI lineage: Eukaryota > Fungi > Ascomycota > Sordariomycetes > Glomerellales > Glomerellaceae > Colletotrichum > Colletotrichum spinosum. The sequence goes on from QAPG01000777.1 coordinate 13,190, forward strand.
CCTTATAATTAAATATTGAAATACTTTTTAAACTAGTAGATATTATACTAGAAGCCTTATAANAATAAACATTATATTAAAAGCTTTATAAAACGACTTAAAAAGATAACACTACAAAACTAAACTTAGCCTACTTCTATACCTATAGCTATAAATACTTTATTCTTATTATAAATATAAAACTTAAATATAATTAATTAATATACCTTAAGAAATATACTTTCATCAGCTTTTTGATCAACTATACTTTAACTAATTAATATTAAATATAAAACCTAGTTCGAAATAAAGTTATAACAACTTATAATATCTCTTTTAACAAAACCTTCTTCTTTAATAAAGATTTAACCTTTCTATAAAATAACTTCAAATAGTTTAATTCTAATAAAATCTCTTACTAATTATAAAAGTAATTAATTATAATAGAACTACTTAAAATCAGCTCTATTACTTATTTAAACTTAAGTAAAAGGCCTAATAAAATAATTAATATAATAGGAGGTAGTTATAGTAGTTTGAAGTCTTATATCTATATAATAACTACCTCTAAACTTTACGAAACACCTTTTGAAACTATAAAGTTTATATTAATAACCCCTCTAGAATTACCTATTATATTCTTCTATAATCTTATTTATATAAATAAAACTATAAGAAGGTAAAGAGTTTAGGTACTTCTAGAAAAGATTAAGTATAAAGGATAGATAAAGTACTATACTAGAGTTACTAGGAGATTTTTATTTAAAGCTACTTTTTTAGCTAATATTTTTTAATTATTTTAAAATATTCTAAAATACTCCTACCTATAGCTATAAAGTTATATAAATAGTTAACTAAAAGGAGTCCTAGAAGTTTAACTTTCTTAAGGATTTTAAGATATAGATATTAGGATTTTTAATAATAAACTTTAGCTATAAGGTAAATTAGATATTAAAAAGTACTTAAAGTATAAAAAAGTAAAAACTCCTATTTTAAGAATCCTATAATAGAAACTATTATTATTACTTATATCTCACTTAATAGTACTTATTTATCTATATATTAAAACTATAATAATAACTAAAAAAACTTATTTTAAAAGTTATATCAAATCGTATTTCTAAAGTAAGATTAGTAGGATTCTTATAAAAAGCTTAAAGATTTTAAAATACTACTAAGTTTATATTTATAAGCTTAATAAATATAAGTACTTCTTAAAAATGAAAACTCAACTAATTATCTATAGAAATTAATAATTATAAGATAATTATAAGACCTATATAACTATTCTAATAAATATATTATTTTAAATTTTTATAATAATTACTAATTACTTTAATCTCAAGTTACTCTAATATAATATAACTAATATTTTTATATATATAACATTTAACAAAACTATCTATATAGAAATACCCCCAGGTTATTAAATACCAAATAGGATCTACTATTTTAATAAAATACTTTATAGTTTTTAAAAATCTCTTTTCTTCTAGTAATACTACTTAGAAATAAGCTTTAAGTACTTTAGTTTTTAACTTATTATAAGAAAACTATATTACTAACTTAAAAGGTATATTATTTTCTTTTTCTATATTAATAACTATATATTCTTATTCCCCTTAAAAATATATTTAAAATACTTATATTATTAATAAACCTTTAGAAGAAATATTACTTTAAAAGAAATAAAAACTTATAATAATTCCTTAGTATTAAAATTATTTAAGATTAAGTAATATAATAGCTATAACTTTGATAAATAGTATATATTAAAAAACTCCTTAAATATTTTATAAAATATATATAATACGTTAAA
>QAPG01000778.1:0-14690 GCA_004366825.1 Colletotrichum spinosum
CTTATCATATATATCTATATTAATTTAATTAATATATTATTAAAACTTCTTCTTATAGAATCTTATTTAATATTATAACTAATATATTCAATGATAAGTTAATTTATCCTATCTTTAAAAATATTATAATGTCTTATTTATATATTTCTTACTTAATTAATATATCTTATTAAGTATTGCTTTAATCTTCTTATAAAATTAATTACAAATAATATATTATTTTAGAGATATTTAATAACTTCTCCTAAGATATATCTAAAATCTTAGGATTCTTTATAAGCCTTCTTAATATTATTCCTTCCAATTAGAAATATTTCTAATAATAAGATTCTATATAAATATAATTATCTAAATATTAAATTAAACTAATTATAGACTTAATATTAATATACTCCTAATAATTAATATTAATAATATTACTTATATTATATTTATCAGGAGGAGCTGATAGCTTACTTTCTACTGCGACTATTAGTAGACATATTACTTCCTGAAGTATAACTTTAGCCTTCCTATCCCCCTACTAACTACTACAGCTAGCCCCTAATTAATCTAAAATCAAACCTTTTATAACTATAGTAGCTAGTATACCTATTTTATATTAACCTTTTTGATAATAAATAACTAATAACTCCTTCTGTAATAACTTTATACTTTTATGCTCTTATACCTTGATAACTATATATAATTTAAATATCTTAAGATATTTAATTACTACTAACTATAGTCATCCTATTTGAATATTTATTATAACCTCAATATTCACAACTTTAACGTCCTTATCATAAATTAAGCCTTATTTACTCTTAAGATAAAACTTTATATTATTAATATGAAAGCTTTCTATTATTAATATCAGTTAACCTATAATCTCTATATAAGTATAGTAAGACTTGACGTATTCTTATTAGTGAATAGTCTTAATATATTAAGTATAGCTAATATATAAATAATATTTATATAGATATAAATACTTCTAATATAACTAGATAGCTTTTAAAACCTTTATAATTATATTATTATAATACTTTAAGATATCTAATAATAACTATTATAATAGTATATTAATACTAAAGTATTATTAATTAACACTTAGTCCCTAAGATCATTAGTTTAATATAATAAGTTTTAAATTAGTTAGATGAAACTGTTTTCAATATTTATTGGCTACTTATTAATTATAGTATTTAGAATAATTTTATGAAGGTTTGATATAATAAAGTAATAGCTTTAGTTATAATAGTTATAACTAGATATTTGTATATTTATTTTATAACACTTTTTTATATAAGTAGCTATATAGATTTCAAAGAGATTTTAGTTCTGTTATAAAAGATATAGAAGAATAATAGATTACAGAATACCTAGCTTTAAGTATTCTATTTTATTCTATTTTCAAGAGGTTTATAAAGGTTCTCAGCCTTATAACTTTAGTAGTTACTTTTAACTATATATTTTGAATCCTAATTTTAATAAAACTCTCCCTATATAGATTATTACTATAAAGTCTTCTACTACTATAGGATTAAATATTAGAATTAGAAATATAATTATTTATAATAATAAGTAATTCCATTACTATTTTAACTAGGTATAAGCTGGTATTAATATAGATATTATTATTAAGTAGAATATATAGTTGAATTTATATATAAGGTGAAGAGTATAGATATTATTCTAAGTATAAAGCAAAAGTAACCAAATTATATAACAGATTAATAACTTAGATTTCTACTAATTCGTTAAAATCAAAGTATAATAATAAATGTAATAACATTAACTAAATAAGAAAAAGAAATCTATAGTAAATTACTATTCCCTATCGCTATTTCCTAATATATATATATATTTAAAAAGTAGGAAAATAATAAGAAATTAATCTAATAGCTATAACCCTATAGTAAACCTTCCCCTAATAATATTAATTTAAAAGCTATAGGGAATTTAGATCTTAAGACTTAAACTTCAATAATTAAATTAATTATAAGTACTATACTAATAAGAAGAAAAGCTTTCAAAAAGAGGCTTTATTTTATAGAATAAAGAGATTTTAAAAAGTAATATAGGAATATTAGTAATATAAAATAACTATAAGTATTCCTAATACTTCTTTTTAAGTATTCTATAAGTAATTATAATAGATACTCTATAAGATATCTAGAGAGTTAGTAAGTCTATAGTATTATAATAAGTAATACTAGAGCTAGGAGTATTATAAAACTATTATCTACTACTTCTACCCTAAGATATTTCCTAACTATTTATTTATATAATAATAATAATAGAAATATGAAACAAATAGCTAGATATATAATTATGTAGTTAAATATAATTACTATATATCTTAGAGATTTAAAGAAGAAGATATTTGATAGCTAATAGTAAGACTTAAAATATAAAGAAGAAGAATGAATATAAGAGATTTAGTTACTTTTACTCTATACTTAGAATAATATCTAAGCTCTACACCCTATATATAGATTTAACTATAAACCTTACCTAATAATAGTATTTATACTAATACTAGCTTACAACTAGTTAAAGTAATAATAAGACTACCTATTATTATAGATAAGCATCTCCCTAGTTCTAATATTTAACCCTATAATAATAGAAAACATTATAAAAGTAATTAGAAAGAGTCTGATTAAACCTAAAGCTTAATATATATAGTTAAAAGTAGCTATCAAAATTATAGAATTAAGGATTTTTATAACCTTCTTAAAATTAGAATAGAATAAAACACCTATAAAGACTAGGTATTTGATAACTTATAATTCTTCTATATCCTATTTTTAATATAATCTAATAGTTAGAATAATAATATATTGTATCTTTATAATAAAATTAAAATCTCTTTAAAATTTATATAGCTACTTATAAAAAGAATGTTATAGAATAAGTATAGAGATATCTAGTTATGACTATTATAATTAAAACTATTAGTATATTATATTAAGTCTCAACAAAATTAGTTTAAATATTATAATTGATAAGTAGCTTATAGATATTTAAAAGAAAACTATCTAGTTATCTTATAAGTTACTATATTAAATTAGTAATATTAGAAACTAAATATTAATTAGATAATACCTTAATATTAATATCCTATTACAATATTAATTATTAGATATCTTAGAATATTATGATAATATGTTTATAAGGACTTTAAGAGCTATGTAGCTATATTAGAAGTATCTATATCTATATAAATATTACTTATATATTAGCTATATTCAACTTATATATTAAACCTATTTACTAATAAGAATAGGCTGAGTCTTTTTATACTTATATAGAAACTATAAATCAACTTATATTAATAGTAGAAAACGTTTATATTAATTATATAAAGTTTAATCTTAAGGGCAAATAGAATTGAATATAGGGGATATTAAAAGTATACATATTAAATTTATAATGCATATTCAGATAGAATGCCTATAATTAGTAATTATTAAATGTCTCGAGATATTCAAATTGTATATAGTTATAAAGATATAAAAATATAAAGACGTGAGGTGATTATAAAAGGAGTTATTAGTTATATATTATTAAAAAGATTGATATAGGGTAGGTATACCAGCTATAGTTATAAGAGGTTTAGCTTTAAACTAATTAAAAGCTAGCTATAGTAGTTAGTAGGGGGTAGGAAGGCTGAAGTTGTATTTTAAGGGGTAATATGTCTACTAATAGTTATAGTAGAAAGTAAGCTATTAGTCGTTCTCTAAATATAAGAGATAAAATAAAGAAGATTACTATATATTAAGTAGATAAGATAGATATTATTACCTACTTAATAGGTATAGTAGCTATTATTCTTAAAGTTACTTTTTATAAAATACTAAACAAAAGTATTACTCTATTTATTAATAGATTTATATAATAAGTAATTTATAATATTCATTTTCATCTCCTATTATTTCTATATAGTACTAGTAATATATTTATATAGCTATAATGTATAATTATAACTAAAAGATTAACTTAATAATTATACTAATTTTAATACTATTTCTGATCCTAATTAACTATACCATCCTATAAATAGTATTAGATATAATACTTTAATAGATATTTCCGTAAAAGAATCTTGAAGAATTCTGATTGGAAAAAATATATAAAGTTCTATTGAAGGGAGACTTCTATTTAATAGTTATAATTTATCTAATAAATATATATATTTCTAAAAATATAATCCTTGCAGGAATATTTATAATTAAGATATAATAAAACTATATAAATTATAACAACTCTCCTAATCTATCAATTCAAACTATGTCTTTTTTATTAAACCTTATTAATCATCCTAGAAAAATATAAAGTAATTAAAATATAATAGATCATATTAATAAGTATAAGGAGATATTCTAATAATTTAAAATAAAGATATTAATTAGTATATATTAGAAGGGTATATCTAAATAATTAGAAGAATAAGTTATACTTTCTAATAGAAACATAAATATTAATAATATATATATCTATTACAATATATAAATATAGAAAGAATAACACTTCTACTTTAAAGACTTATAAGATATTTATTAAAAAGCTTTTTAAAATTCAAAAGAAGTCTATTTTAATATAATTAAGAAAGAAGTATTATAATTATTTGAAAGCTTTTCTATTAAAAGAAAGATATATTTTTCTTTAAGTAAAAAGATTATAAAGAAAAGGTTAGTGGGGATATTTCATAGAAATATAGTAACTTCATAAATAGAAGACAATATTAAAACCAATTAGAAGGATTACTACTATTAAAATAAGAAATTAAATAATTTTGAAAATATATTAAATAATTCTTCAAAGTTGGAAAATATGTACTTATTAATAGATAATAACCTTTTATATTAAAAACTTGAGAGTAGAAATAATTCTAATTTAAATAATACTATTAATATTAATTACTAGGAATATATTAATATTAGAGTTATAACTATTTAAACTCAATATCTAGATAATTATACTTATATAAAACCTTATTATAAAGAATAGCTCTAATTGAAAAGAATAGTAATTAGGATTATGAAACCTTCTAAAATTCTATATTTACTTTAAAGGAAGCTATTAGAAATTTCTAAAGAACTAAACTATCTCTAGCTAATGTTATAAGAAAGTTAAAATCTTGTTAAGTAAGATATATTAATCAAGTAATAAATATATGGGTAAACACTATAATATCTTTAAAGATAAGATATAGATACCTATTACTAAATACATTAATTATAATATCGAGTAGGATATCATAAGAAGAATATTTAATAATATATTAATTAGATAAATATGTATATATATTATAAGATATTAATTATACCAATTTAAAATATGTTTTTAATTCTTTACATGATTATTATAATTAGGGATACGTCTGAAATTCCTATAGTTTACTATAAATACTATAAAAGTAGAAAAATATGAATTTTAAGATATTTACTAAAAGTTATAGTTACATTAATATAATTAAGATATTTAAAATGATAATCATGAGAATTAACTTATTCAGATAAGTCTATTTGAGGTCTTAAGACTTATGAATAAAAGTTAATAAAAAGATATATATAATTATATTCCTAACATATAATAGAATTAATATCTTTTATAATATTATCAATAATGTCAAGTTAAGTATTAATCAGTTATATAAATAAATGATAAAGATCTTCAGAAGTTAATAATAATAATTCAAATAAACGAATAACTTTATTATAAATTATATTTAATTTCTAGCTAACTCTATATATGATAACTAAAAGTATAATGATCATTTTAACTATTAGTAATTGTATTAGCTTCTATATTAAATAGGTAATAGTAATACTTTAAAGCTGCTTTATAAGAAATCCTCAAACAGAACTATATATAGTACATATTAAATATACTTATGACTAATAATAAAATACTTATTAATAAAACATATAACTAAGGATGATAAAGTAGTAATACTATATTTTAAAAACGTATTTATTACTAATATAGAATTAGTAGTAAGCATTACTATATATTTTAATAGTATTGTACTAATGAAAGTAATTATAAAGATATTATATAAAAATATAAGTAAGATATTAGAAAACGATTTTATAATAATCTATTTCATAATTATAAATGGTAAAATTAAGATACTTAACTTGAAGAAACTTATAGAAATCTTCTAAAATTATACTTCTTATTGTTTAAATTAGAAATTTCCTAATTCTAAGATTTTCTAAAGTTATATTTAAAAGTATCTTTTTGAATATAGGAATAAGAAGACAATTTATAAGAAACATATGATAATTAAAAACCCTCTAGAAGATTGTATTTAATATCTAATCAAATAAGATTATTCTAAAAATACATATAAAATTTAAAAGTAACCAAAACTTCATAAGTCTTAGTATAATCTAAATATTTATATCTTTTAGAGATATTAATTGTAATATTATATTAATAACTATCCTATCCTTTTTTAGTCTTTCTAATATAAATTAATTCTAAATCTACCTTACTAACTTTAATAATAAAGTTAAATAGGAAGTAGTATTTTTACTTATGGAAAAGTACAATAAACATTGATAGTTTTTAATATAAGAATATATTTATAATAAAACTATCAACTTCTCTATAAAAATAGTAGTATAATAAAAAGATACCCTATAGCCTATATAGAGAGCTAGGATAGTTGGGATAGAATTACTATATAGATATAGATTATTTAACATAATAGCCTAAAGCTACTATAGGATAAAAACCTTCTTATAGCTACTCCTAATCAGCCTACTAAGTTGAAGTCTTATAAATAATAGAAACCTATTCTTTACTATTAATCTTTCTCTTATTATAAAACCCTTATAATTCTTTAACTTCTACTTCTTAGAAAGGTAAAATTAGGATTTTTAATATAGCTCTATTATAACAAACAGTAGGCGAATATATAGTACTAGTAATAGTAATAGTATTAGAAGTAATAATAATACCTAAGATTATAACTATTAAAACTATTAGTAAGTATATAGTAACTATATTATATAAACTTTAAGTAGTAATTATAATAGTATTTATATACTTCTTTAAATAATAATCCTTCTTTATAGAAATAATATTAACTCGACTATCTAATAGCAAGCCTATAGTAACCTCTATATTATTAATCCCTAAAATTATTTTTAACTATAAAGATTACTTAAGACCCTCTAGTTACTTATATAGTTTATTCTATAAAAAAACTACCCTATATAAAATTAAAGATTAATTAATAGCAATTCAAAATAGTTACTTCTTTCGCCTAGAAGCTTCGATAGTATATAAGATTTAATAAGCTATAACTAAACTAATATATAACCTATAGACCTAGTAGTATAACTACTACTATATATTATTACTAGACTTTATATAAACCAACTTTATAATATTTATTTACTATTTACTAATTAACCTAACTTTATAAGAATTATACCTATATAGTATATTTTATATACTTTAATATAAGGACTAGCCCTTATTTAAGTTTTATACTAAATAGTTAGTAACTTATAAAGCCTTAAGTATTCTGAGTTTAGAAGTATTAAAACCATATACTTTTGTTTTCTTCTATTATTTTAAAGTTAAACTATAGTAATATTTATAGTATTAGAAGTTTAATAACTAAGTATTTAAAACAGTAACCTTAGTAGCTAAATACCTTTAGGAGACTCTATATAATTCTTACAAAAGTCTCTAGGAAGAAAACTTTAGTAATATTAGGAAAACTACTACTAAAAGATGAATACCTAAATATTATAAAAAAGTTAATATTCTAGAAGGCCTTTTAGTAAAAATAATATACTTTAAGAACTACTTTTTATATAAAATATATAGTAAGTTAAATTATATTATAACTACTTATTACTATAATAAGTTCTATATATTTTACTAGAAGTTGGGCTATTTTATAAAAGGTTATTATAAGTATTTTATTACTAAGGACTTACTAAAACAACCCTAGAGTTATATTAAACTTAGGGATAGAAAAACTTAGTATAATAAGAATATTTATAAAAATAACTAATTAGTAAATATATATTAATACTTTAGTAGTGTAATTACGTATAAGACGTTTAATAGGATACTTTATAAGAAGACTTTATATATTAATATATATATAAGAAGACTTTATATATTGATATATATATAAAAAAGAATTAGATATTTCAATCTAATCTTAAGATTTCTAATTAATATACTAAAGCCTTACTAATATATAAGAAACCTTATAGATTAATAAAGAAGCTTATAGGAAATATTATTAGCTTAATATAATAATAAGAACCTTACGTATTAATAATATATATATAAGAAGATTTTATGTATTAATATATATATTAGAAGACCTTTATATATTAATATATATATAAGAAGAACCCTTTTACTTTTATATTTATTAATAATTAGTAAATAGTTAGTAAAGTTATTTTTAAAAGTAATTATGTTATATTTATAAACTTTGAGGTTTAAAGCTTATAGAGGGAAGGATAGTGATAAAGATATATTTTATAACCTATATGGAGAGCTAAGATGATTAGGATAGAATTATTATATAGATATAAATTACATAATATAATAGCCTAAAGTTATTATAAAATAAAAGCTTTCTTATAATTACTACTAATTAGCCTACTAAGTTGAAGTCTTATAACTAGTAGATACCTACTGTTTACTATTAATCTTTTTCTTATTATAAAATCCTTATATATAATATTTTTATAAGATATTTAGCTATTTTTATTATAGAATACTATAGAAAGCTTGAGGTTCTAGTAGACTTTTATAGGGATTTCTTGAAAGAAATTATAAGGATTTCTTTAGGATTTCCTATTAGAAATTATTAGGATTTCTCATTAGAAATTACTAGGATTTCCTATAGGATTTCTCTAGGATTTCTTATTAGATTTCCTAGAGAATTCTTAGTAAAAGTATCTTTGAAATCTAAATAGATTCTTTAGGAAATAGAAGAGTTATTAGCTTTCATATTATTATTTTACTATTATTAAAATATAATAATTAGTAGTATGATTTACGTTTTATTATTAGGACTTTAATTTGTTTTATAAATAACTAATTAATATAACTAGAGAATATTAAATTAATAATAGAACTTTAGTATTAGAAAATAATTAAGATATTTCTTATTTCTTAGAAAGTTATATTAATAAAATAATATAGAAGTTAGTAAATTGTAAGTAAAATTAATACTATAATTATTTAATTAGTATAATTTGTATTTCTATTAAATCTATTTTAAGTAAACTAAATAACTTTTATATATAATATAGATTTACATTTCTTTAAGAATATTTAATATAATATAAAATTAAGTTATTAGAATTAATTGAGGAAGTCCTTTGAAGTTATTTTGTATTATTTACTATATGTTAATTCTTAGATATATAGGTAAAATAGAAATATAAGTTTAAGTTTTAGTCTTAATAGTTTATTAATAAGGATTTTAATTATAATAAAGCTAGAAGAAGATTAATATTTAGATAACTTTTATTTATTATAGATAATTAATTGTAAAACTTTTTAGAAGAATAGTTATTTCTATATAATATTCTTTTTAATTTATATTTAAATAGACTTTTATTAAGTTTAAGATAAGGAACTTAGGGAACTAGAGTTTCTAGAAGATTAGGAATTTATAAAAACTTCTAGTTAGACGTAAGAAGTTTAAGTTGAGTTTTTTTAATATAATTCCTATTTAGTAAAATAACTTTAGTACTTATTCTTCTAGTTATACTTATTAAATTTAGATTAATAATTTTAGTAAATTTATTTTAATTAAAATTACTTATATTAAGTAGAGTTATAGTTAGCGTATTAAATTTGACTTTCATATAATTTATATTAAGATAAAAATTTAAAATACTTAGATTTAATTTTTTTATATATAATAAAAATAGAAATATTAAGATATTAATAAAAAGCTACTAAGAAACATTAATGGATATTATTAAATATTAAGATTTATATACGGAATCCTTTATATTAATAATAATATTAGTAATTTATAAACTTATTAATTTTTATTTAGGTATAATTCTAATTATAAGGAAAATAGATATATTTCTTAATCTACTTCTTAATCTATTGTATAATTTACTATTAAATTTACTTTTAAACTTAAGTAATTACTAGAGATTATTAGTTATATTATATTAAATATATAGAATACTATAACTAGGATAAAATAGAAGATTAAATAATAATTTTTTAAGATTACTATTAAAACTCTATTTATTAGTTATAGTAAAAGAAGAAAGTGATTTAAGAATTAACTTACTAAATATAGATCCTAAGGAATTACTATAGAATTATAAATTTAAATTAGAGGAAATTAGGTTTTTTGATTCTTCTAATTAATATGATTTGTTTAGAGAATTCTATATAGAAGGTATTAAAAAGATTTATATAAGTATTAAATAATTTATTAAAGTAATGAAATTCTATATAGATAATTCTAGTTATTACTATTTAGTATTTATTAAAAATATATATTTAATATTTCTATAGAACTATTTATAATTAATATATAATAGATCTTATTAATAAGTAATACAAAGTATTCTAATATTATTAATATGGTTTTAATAATTAGATTATTTTATTTAAAGCTAGATTTAAAATTCCTATTTAAGTAGTAGAATGAGAACTTAAGAAAATCTATTATATTATAGATAATATCTATAATAAACTAGATCTTAAGATATTTATTATTAAGGTTATAAGTCTTACGAAATAAGTATAATACTATAAAGCTGAAATTTGTAAAGTAATTTATAATAAATTAGATTTTAATCTAATTATAGAAATTTAAAGATTTAGACTAATTATTAAAAAAGATAAATAAATTAAATTTATAATAGATTATTAAAATAGATAGATAGGGAATATAATTTCTAGAAGATAGAAAGACTTAGGAAGAAAGTTTATACAAAATTAATATAATAAGTTTTAAAATATAATAAATTAGATAAATTATTAAATAAATTAACTATATAAAATATAAATAGGTTTTTTAATATAACTTTCACTTAGATTAAACTAGTTTAATTATTTATACTAAATTACTAAAGACGTAATTTATTTTATAAATTAGTATCAAGGAAAACTATGAATTAATATAGAATTTCTTTCTATTAAACAAAAGTAGAAAAAATTTATAAAACAATATAATTAATCTAAGAAAATAAGTTAAGATATGAAATTAGGAAAAGTTATTTATAATTAACATTTTAAATTAGATCTTATTAATAAAAGTAAATTATAGAATTCTATAGATATTTAAATTTCTAATTTTAATACTTATATTAATTATAAAATTAAAAAGGATATAAAAAAAGATTCTTAGAAATAATATGATATATATACTATTAATAATAATTATAAAGTTATAGAATTAGAAACTAGTATTTTAAAATTAAGTTAAATAGAAGATATTAATATTATTTCTAATAAATATATTCTAAATAACTATTAGGAATTATTAGAATATTAAGAAAATTCTTTTATTTCCTTAGATATCTTATTTATAATAAATTAATAAGTAAGAAATATAAAGAAAAAGAGTAATATTATTAAGATTACTAAAAGAAGATTAAGCTTTCTTAAGAAGATAGGTTTTTAGAATTAAAACTTCTTTTAATAATTATATTATTAGTTATTCTACATGAAAGCATTTATATTTATATTAAAATATAAAATATACTAAATAATACTACTTTTAATATATATATTAATACTAGAACTATAAGATATTTTATTCAAAAAGATATCCTAGATTAAATATTTAATTATTAATTTAATTTAGATTTAATTATATAATTATCCAGAGTAGGAACTTTATAAGTAATAAGTTAAATTATATTTTTCTTATTTTATTAAGGAATAATAAATAATTTATTTAAAGTTATACAATTTAACTTTAGAGTTGAAGTAGTTAATAAACTTAAGGTTAGAATCCTATTAGGTTAGGAATTTAATATTCTTAATAGAGTTAATATTCTTAATATTATAAGAGTTATTAAAATTAAATTATATTAAAGTTTTAAAATTTTAATATAAGTATATATTAAAAGGATATTTAATATTTATTGAGTAAAGTTAGCTAGGAGTTTGATAATTCTTCTAAAGATTTTAGTATATATTTTAATTAATACTTCCTAAGGTTTAAAATTGATATATTTGTATTTCGATTTATTTATAATAGTATAATTTATATAGTAATAGGTTAGTAGTTATTAGTAGTTATATATAATTATTTATTAGAGAATTGGACAATTATTAGAAATTCGAAAATTAGATATGTTTATATTAATTTCTATAAGAAAATAATAATATATAGTTTTGAAGAAGATAATATTATATCTTTCAACTATTTTGATACTAAGGATGTTTATTTAATAATTATAAGTAAATTATATTAAGATTAAAAGCTAGGTTTGAAATTTAACTTTAATAAAGATATGATTTCTATATTATAGGAGGTAATTATATATAATTATTTAAAGAGGTTTATTTAAAGAACCTCTAAAGTTATTATTAAATATTTAATTTTATAGAAACTAGAAGGGTAAATTAATATAGAAGAATATGAGAAGATTATTATATTTCTAGTAGATAATTACTATGAAAAGAAGATAGTATAATATTTATATTTAGTTAGTTTAGAAGATTAAAAGTTGCTAGATAATAAATTTAATAGAATATATAAAAGGGGATAATTCAAATAGGTTAATTCTTATATAGTATTTAGAGTTTTAACTTTTATTATTTAGAAAATAAAAAATCGAAAACAAAGGGTGAATAGTTATAGATTTAAGAGTAATAAATAAGGTTATAAGTCTAGATATTTATCTAATATTATTATAGTCTAAAGTTATATAAAGATTCTATAGAAAGAAGTTTATTATAGTAATTAATATTAAATAATATTTTTGTTAGATATTAATCATTAAAGATTATTAGGAATAATTGATAATTATTAGCTATTAAAGATAAGAAAAACTTATAACGATACTAATAAGATTTAGAAACTCTTTATCTTATATTTAAAGATTTATAGATAAAATCTTTAGATTATATTACGAATTCGCCTAGGTATCTATTAACAATATTATAATTATTTTAGAAATTACTAATAAATACTATTAGTAATTAGATATTATTCTTAATTTGTTTAATTATTAAAGTTTAAGATTTTTAGGAGATAAATATTCTATTAGATTTCTTTTAGTTAAATTATTAGGATTTAAGATAGATAGTTTTAGATTTTGTACTATTAAAAATAGAATATAAAAACTTAAGGATATTAAGTTTTTAAAAATTCTACTATTTTTAGAAGAATAGATAGGAATAATAGGATATTTATATTATTTTATTCTAAAATATAGTTTTAGAATTAAACTTCTTTAGAAAAAGTAAATAAAGTTATTAGTTTAAAGATATAAATAAGGAATTACTACTAACTAAAAATATAAATACTACTATTTAAAAATAATATTCAAATTAACTTAAGAGGAAAAGGATAGCTTTAAAGATATTAAAATAATATTTACTATTAAAATTATTTTGATTTGTTATAATTTGAACTAAATACTATTTATTTAAATTAATACTTCTTAAGAATATAGATAGAGCGTTTTTTGTTTCTATATAAAAAATAAAGAAGATAATTCGAAATTTGGAAAATAAATACTATATATTTTAATTTAACTAATTATTTATATTAACTTAATATTAATAAAACTTGAAATATAGTACTAGTTAATAGAACTAGAAGTTATTTATTTAGTATAGATTATTTGACAAGTTAGAACTTTAATTTAATTAGTTAGGAAAATACTATTGATTATTCTAATAGATTATATCTTTATACTAAGTACTATAGTTTAAATAAGATTTTTGTATTATAAATAGAAACAAAGTTAATTTATATCTTATTTTCATTATTAAATACTTTTTATAATTTTAATTTGAATATTATTATATTTCTAGAAATACTAATATTATCCTAAATATATTATTTAAAATATAAACTAGTTAAATACTAATTCTAAAAGATAGAGAATTAGATAAAATATAGAATAATTAAATAGTTTATATTATAAGAGAAGTTAGATTAGATAAAACTATTAAATAAAATCTTAAAGATTTATATATTAGTAGTATAGAATTTAGTAAGATTTATAAATAATTATAATAGCTCAAGGATTTAGATAGATTACTTTTTGAAATTTCTAATAGATGTTTTTATTTTATCAAATATTTAAAATAATAAAGATTTTATGTTTTTAATTTAATAGCTAGATAATGTATCAAGATTTTATAAAAATCTAACTACTATTAAAAAATATAAAGAATATAGTATAATATATTATTCATATATATAAGTTTATATTTAGTTAAGAGAATTATAGAATTTATTAAATATTATTTTATATATAGTTTACTATTGAAATTAAAGATAAAACCTTTAGGAGAGTTCTAATTAACTTTATATCTACTAATACTATTTCATATTATTACTATAAACTTTATTATTAGATTTTTAAAAGTAGTTTTAGATCTTTCTTTAGAGAAACCTATGGAATTCTTATTATATAACTTATTATATAACTTATTAATAATAATA
Source organism: Colletotrichum spinosum (assembly GCA_004366825.1). Classification (NCBI taxonomy): domain Eukaryota; kingdom Fungi; phylum Ascomycota; class Sordariomycetes; order Glomerellales; family Glomerellaceae; genus Colletotrichum; species Colletotrichum spinosum. The sequence goes on from QAPG01000778.1 coordinate 14,651, forward strand.
ATAATAAATAAGTTTTCTAAAGTTATATTATTAATTTTAA
>QAPG01000779.1:0-14718 GCA_004366825.1 Colletotrichum spinosum
CTTCTAATATTAAAAATTCTTTAAATTTCTAACTATTATATATATTAATTTATATTTACTTTAGAAATAACTTATAAAACTTAGTATTACTAAGGGAAAATACTTTATAATTAATATTATAATATTAAGGTAGTTATATTAGTATTACGAGTTTTATAAAATATAGTAGATTAATAGAGATAATAATATTACTAATGCTTCTACAAAAAGTATATTAAATTATATCTTTAAGCAATTTATTAATCCAAATTATTTACTTATTTGAATAGAAAGATAAGTAATTTAAATAGAATAGATAAATAGGTATTTAGGTATTATTAAAACAAAAGGTATAGATTCCTAAAGGTATTATTCTTTATATAAATAGATAGGTATTAAGATATATAGTAAAAAGAAAAAGGTATTAGTACTAATTATATTATACAATAAGATATATAGTAACTATATATATTACTATATATATAATAGTATACTTTCTATATCCTATTAGTATTAAATACTAGGTATCTAGTATTAACTATAGCTAAATATATAGTAGTTAGTAAGTAATTACTATACTATAGATCTAGAACCTTATGTAGTACTGCGTGCTACATAATATAATAATAATAATAATGAATAATTAGAATATTAGTTTATATTTATATAGTAAGATTACATATAGTATATATCACCCTTTAGATTAACTAATAGTTATATTAAATATCTTTTATTTTTATTTAAATCTTAATAATATAAACTTTTATGTTTAAAATACTTTTTTTTATTCTTTTAAAAAAACCTATTTTATTTAATACTCTTTAATTTCTTCTTTTATAATCTTATTAATAATTACTATTTTCCTCCTTTTCTCTTTACTATTAGTATTCTTATTAACTTTAACACTTTTATTAATAACTAGTTTATTATTAAAATCTAAATATAAGTTACTAATATTAATAGTTCTGATATCCTTTCTTTTAGTTTAAATAGTAAGTAGTAGTATAAAGCTAAAATATTGTAATTCAAAACTTTTATTTAGTTCTATTGTATTAAACTCCTTAGTCTTTAAGAATACTTACTACTTTCTCTACTATTTAAAGCTTTTAATATATTAAAATTAAGCAATTTTATTAAAGGATTAGCTACTATTTTAAAGAAGTCTACTGTTTTGAGTACTTTTAAATATCCTTATAGTTACTTTAAAAAGATTCCTACTTCTAAACTACTTTCTAAAAATAAAAAAGATAATTTAGTTAGTAATTCTATAGCTAAAACCGCAGAAGAAGATTTTGAATCTATTATAAGAAAAGAAGAGCATAAAAAGGATAATCTTAATAAATTAATTTAACCTCTTAAGAAATATATTAAAATTATATCAAAATCTATAATGAAGTCTACTTAAATAAGAAATTAAGAGTTTCTATCTAAAGTAAATAACTTTAAATACTAACTTAGAAATACTAAATATTAACTAGTTAGGCTAAATAAGAAGTCTAGTATTTCTAAAAGTATTCTTATAAAATCTGTTCTATTTAAAAATAATAATTTAAATAGGAGGGGCTAATGGCTTGCTTTCTACTACGACTATTAGTAGATATATTGCCTCCTGAAGTATAACTTTAGTCCTCCTACCCCCTTACTAATTATTATAACTAGCCCCTAGTTAATCTAAAGCTAAACTCCTTATAATTATAACAGCTAGTATATCCGCCCTATATTAACTTTTTTATAGATAATAAATAATTAATAACTCTTTTTATAATAACCTTATGCCCTTATGCTCTTATAATTATATATAATTTGAATATCTTGAGATATTTAATTACTACTAACTATAAGTATTCTATTTAAATATTTATTATAAGCTTGATATCTATAACCTTAATAATTCTACTAAGCCTTATTTACTCTTAAGATAAGACTTTATATTACTAATATAAAGGTTTTCTACTATTAATATAAACTAACTTATAATTTCTATATACATATAGTGGGATTTAACTTATTCTTATTAGTGAATAATCTTAATATATTAAGTATGGCTGATATATAAATAATATTTATCTAGATGTAGATATTCTCAGTACAGCTTGATAGCTTTTAAAACCCTTAAAATCATATTATTATAATATTCTAAAATATCTAGTCATTAGTATTATAATAATATATTAATATTAGGGTATTATTTAATTAATCTTTAATTTCTGAAATTTTTAGCTTAATATAATAACTTATAAGATAACTAGATAATTATTTTTTAAATATCCATAAGTTACCTATTAATTATAGCTTTTGGGATAATCTTATTAAGGTTTAATCTAATGAACTAATAACTTTAATTATAGGAATTATAAGTAAATATTATCATATTTATCTTATACTTCTCTTCTTATAAGTAGTTATATAGATTTTAAGGGGATTTGAAATTTATTATAAAGGATATAGAAGAGTAATAGTTTATAGAATACCTAGCTCTTATAAGTATTCTATTTTATCCTATTTTAAGAAGTTTAAAAAGGTTTTCAATTCTATAACCTTAGTGGTTATTTTTAGCTATATATATTAAGCTTTAGCTTTAATAAGGTTCTTTTTATATAGATTATTATTATAAGGTCTTCTATTACTATAGGATTGAATATTAGAACTAGAAGTAGAATTATCTATAATAATAGGTAATTTTATTACGATTTTAATTAGTTATAAGCTAGTATTAGTATGAATGCTATTATTAGGTAAAATGTATAGTTAAACCTATATATAGAGTAAAGAGCTTAGATATCATTCTAAATATAAAGTAAAAGTAACTAAATAGATAATTTAAATAAGACTACTAAAGAATATGAAGGTTATCTTCTCTAAATAGAAATAATTAGTAATACTCAACTTATTCAAACTATTCCTTCTACTATTTACTTTTCAAACTTTACTCTCTCCTATAGAAACTATCTTTATACTATTAGTATTAGAAATGAAGATTTACCTTCTATCTACTATTACTAATATAAGTCTAAATTAAGAAGATTTTATATTCTAATTTCTAATACAATTTATAGAATATTTAAGAAATATCTTCATACTATCTAGATTTTAAATAATAATAAGATCAGTAATTTAATTTATAATTAAGATTTTAATTCTAAATCTAACTTTTTATAATTACAGAATGAAAACATTCGTAATACAAAAAGACTATCCTAAATTATGCTTTATTCTTGATAATAAAAAACGTTTAAATTAACTTTTTGAAAAAAAGTATTTCTAACTTTACTATTAAAACTCTAGTTATTGTATAACTTATTATTATTTAACTATTTTTAGTTTTACTACTTATTTAATTATTTACTACTAATTATACTTCTAAGCGTTTAGTAATCTTAATTAAGTCTCCTATTATTTAAACTTCTATATTTCAAATAATTATTACAAATTTTAAAAATTAGAGTTTTAAGCTTTAAGTGGTTCCTAATAGTTTTAAGAATTAGAATTTTAGTTTTAGTATTCTAGTGACTAGTTCTGATAAATTCCTCCTATTGTTTAAATAAGTTTTAATATTAACTTCTTCTCTTAGAAAATATAATTAATTTTTAATACTTCTTTAAGTTAACTTTTGTATACTAATTACTGCTTTTTACCTATTTATTTAGAATTCTAAATTTAAATAATCTATTTTAAATTAGATATAAACTTAAATAGAAAGCTTTATGTTTCATAAATAACTTTAACAATTCTACTACTTTCTAACTTTCTATATAAATATAACTGAAGGTCTTTAGTAAATAATTAAACCTTAAAAATCTAAATTACTTATATATATTATTTTAATAATCTTAAATAATTCTAAGAAACCTATCAGTTTATTTTAGTTAGTCTTGAGAATATCAATCATAAATCTATCAAATTAAGAAATATTGTAAATGATGTAAACTTTATTTAATTTAAATATATCATAGATCTATTTATTAATATTATATTTATAAGTATATAAGTTATTTTGAAACTCTTTTTTTAATATTCTTAGTATAATTATATTTATTAAATATCTATATCTTAAAACTTAAGTAATAAATACTTACTATTTAAAATAACTAACTTAATAATTTAATAATCATTATAATAAAGTCTCTAAATATTTCTAAAGTTAACCTTAATATCTTAAAGAAGTCTTTTTAAAACTATAGTTTCTTTTAAAATATATTTAAAATAAAGAAGTTCTATTTTAATTATCAATATTATAATAGTATTTTATAGTATAACGTTCTATTAAATTAATCCTCTAAATAAGAAGATAGTATAATTATAATTTAATTTGTAAGTTGTTTCATAATCTATAAAAGAAATATTTGTAGTTATTAGTAGTATTTAAAATATCTTATTAAAACCTTTTCAATTTCTAAATTATAATTTTAAGAGTCTTATCTTATAGAAATACTAAATTATATAGTTAACTATATTTTAATATATCTAAGAAGGATTCATAAGATATCTAGTTATATTATTATGTAAATATAAAGAATTAAACTAATTTATATCTAAAACGTATAAATCTCTTTTAACAAAACTTAACTAGGATTTATAGTAAAGAATATTACTAGAAATAGTATTAGAATTAGTCTATATTTAAGATTAAAATATTATATAACTTTAATAATATATATGTTATAAAGTAAGTAAATCTTTTAATGATTATAATGTCTTATAATTTAAACTCTTAGGAAATATTTAATAAACCTTTATTTTTTAAGTTTATAGGTATATTTCATGTTTTTAATAATTTGGAGAATATCCTTTTTAACTACTCTAAGATATAAGAGAGGAATATTATCTATATAATATAAAATACAAATATTTTGACTCTTATTTTTAAATATATAAAATTCTTCTAAATATACCTAAAAGCCTAATAACTTTAATATAATATACAAAACCTTATACTAAAGAAGGAATATATCTTAAAACGTATATAAAGTTTATTCAAATTCTATATAATATCTTACTATTTTAGATCTATCTAATATTTTAACTATTATTAGAAATCTATTAAAATTCCTTATACTATTTAGAAATATATTAATAATATCAAACTATAAAACTTTAAAATTAAATTATATGATAATTATTATAACTACTTAAAAAGTTCAAATAGCTAGTATTACTATATATATAATTTATAGTATATTAACTAATTATATATTTCTATATATAAATATTTATTTTATATTATTCTAGAAAACTATATATATCTATTTTCATAATAAAAGCCTACTTAAGAAGAAGGAATTTAATCTTAATATCTTAATAATTTATTTCTTATTAAATATCTTTCTCTTTTCGCTTTATAATCTTAATTCTTACTATTTTAAAAGAAGACGTTTATAATAAATCTAAATAATTAGTAATATCTTTCTAAAGTTTTAGTAATATAATGAATTAATTAAATTATATTTAAATCTTAATAGAAAGACCTTTCTTTTTTAATACTATATTTTAAATAATAAGGAAAATAATTAAGAAGTTAAAGCTATCTTTATCAAACTCCTATTACTAATGAAATAAATAAATACTGGTAAACCTATCCTATTTATACTCTATAAAATATAAAATACTACTATCATATTCTTTTAAAAGTATTTTATAATTATTAAAATTAATCTCTAGCTTAAGTTACTATTATTATCTATTCCTATATAATTAACTAGGTTTCTAAGTAATTAGATTTAACCTAATTAGTGAAAATCTAAAATTATATTTTAATCTTCTCTAAATTAACTGAATATAAATCCTAAAGTAATTACCTCTTTATTTAATTAAAATAAATATCCCTTTTAGCTAGCTAGATCTTTTACTTTAAATATACTATTTAATCTGCTAATTATTAATATATTTCCCAAATTCTAATTTTTACCTAAGATTACTTTATCTAATTAAAATTAATTAGAAACTTAGACTAATCCTATTAGTTTAAATATTCATTTAAATATTATTAAACTTCTCTTATTAGTTTCTAAAACTATCCCTAGGTTTAACCTAATATTTTAAACTACTTCTAGTACCAATAGGATAACTAGTAAATAGAAAACCTTCTATTCAATATTCCCACTATTTTCAAATTTCCAAATACTTTAAAAATAAAAGTATCTTACTTTTTAACAATTAATTTAACTAGTAGCTTTATAATCCTTTTTATAAATGCTTTATATAAATCTTATTTTGAATAAAATCTTATCTTATTAAATTTAATAGTTCAGGTAATAATAACTTTTTAGAAGATAAAGATTTAAACCTTATAGAAATTATAAGTATTTAAAATATAACCTACTAAGTATCTAATATATCTCTTTAGTTTAACTTTATATAGCTTTTTTAAAATACCTTATTTATAGTATTTCTTAAATAGGTATACTTAGTATTCATAAGTATAAATCTATCCCTAATAAAATTATAAGTTTTAATAAAAACCTGAAATATGTTCTAATACCTACTAATACAAATACTATTGATATTAAATTCCTTAAACTTTAGATAGTAATTTCTAATTACTTTAAATATTTAGAAATATATTATGTCATATAAGTACTATTCAAATTAATTCTACTTTCAGTTTAATTAGTAATCTAATAGCTTATATCTTTTTTTCTTAAGTAATTAGTTACTTTCTAATATACCTACTTACTCCTACTAGCCTTTTAATATAAGAAAGAAATAGCTTAAGATTAATCCCTTACTTTATTACTTATTTTTAGTAATTAGTTTCTCTATTAATTACTATTGCTATTCTTTTAATATCTTATTAAATCTTTTAGATTAAAAGGCTTTTTTACCTCTTAATCTATCCTTTAAATATTATTATTACTTAAAAGACTAAAATATAAGTTTTACTAACTAGTATAAATATAAAAAGTAAACCTGAAAACTTTATCTTTAATAATAAATACCCAAGGGTCACCTATATAAATCCTAAGAAAGTTAGATAAATTCTAAGTAATATCATAGAATAAGTAAACTAATTATAATTCTAAAGTTTATCTAGAAATTACTTATTAAAAATACCTTTCTGTATAGTAAAAATAGTCTAATTACTTTAATCTTATAAATTTTACCCTTTAAATATTAAAGATGAAATATTTAAAAGTATTCTATCTAAAGTATTCTATTTACAAATACTATATGTAGGTATTATTAGATTTGATATCTAGGAAAACTATTTTAGAGTAAAGTTAAGAAAATAGTATACTTAGACATTCCGAGATAATCCTTAAACTACTTAAATAAACTATAAGATAATTTCAAACTAGCTTATATTTAAGGAATATAAAGTTTTAATTTCTAAATAACTGTTTTATAATAATAGATTAGTTGATTAGGCTGAATCTAAGAATGAAATTAAGATTTATATATTAGACTTTAGTTTTATTAAGAAGTAAAACTTCAAAAATAATATTAATATAAAGGTTTTTAATATAGAAAATATTATCTAATATTAAGTTTAGTATATTCTTCCCTTTTAGATTATTAAAAATATTCCCACTTGTTTATTTATTTTATCGATTATAAAGAAGTTAGCTAAACTGTATTAAATAGTACTTATTCCTTTATTTAATTTAGAAAATCCCTTCTTAAAGGAATCTATTAAATTAGTAATATAAACTGTTCTATAATTATTAAATATTATACTTACTAAAAGTAAGTAAGGTTTTAAATAATTAAGATAATCCTAAGAGGGATTATAACTAACCTTTTAAAAAGAAAAAAAGTAATACTTATATATATTAAGTTAGAAAGATAGTAGCTACTACTATCAGATTTACTATTTCAAAGAATTATTTCCACTTATAAAATATCTAGAAATACTTCTTTAGTTTTATTAATATATCCTTTAGATTTTAATTATCCTTTTTTAACTAATTTCTAGTAGAAAGTATATAGTTCTAAAGTTTTACACTATTTATAATATTATTTTACATAGTAATTATTATTTAGATATTAAAGACTTTAATATATAAGCTTATTATAATATATTTAATATACTTATAATTCTCTAGAAGGTATAAATAACTTCTAAAATCATATAAATACTTCAGCTTAAATTAAGATATACTATCTAACTTTCTTATAAGAGTAATTACTATAAATAGTATTATATTATAACGTTTTATTAAAACTTTATTAATATCAAATAAAGTAGAAAAGACTTCTCTATATTTAACTAAATTATTAATTTCTAAACTTAGAATTTCTCTCTAAACAATATTCTAATACTAAATTTTAGCCTGATTAGGCGAAATATATTAACTAAATATTTAGAGTTATTCTTTAACTATAAGTATTCACTAGATATTAGGAATCTAATATATAATAGCTTAAAAATAGATAGTATACTACTTATTATATTGTATTAAACTAGAGATATTAGAATTAATCTTTCTAAGGAATTTTCAATATTCTATTCTAACTTATTACTATATAATTAAACTATTCTAAATATATTAATATTTTAGAGTTCTTAAAGAAACTTAAAAAAAGATATTATTATTATTATTAAGGAGTTCTATTTAAATAAGTATTAGAAAGCTATTATTAATAGTAGTATTAACTTATATCTAAGTTATATTATAATATTTCTTTATCTCCTTATAATTAGATTCCTAACCTATTTAAAACTTAAGATCTATTTTATAGTAATTAAAAATACCTTTAGTATTGAAAATATAAAGTTTGATACTTATAGTTATTTATTAAGTAGTATTTTCTTAGATAAACTATTGATTAAAGTTAAATAGATTAATTAGTCTTAAAATATTAAAATCTAATTTAATATTTAGATTAAAGTACTTCTAGATATCTTAACTAGTTATATAGAATTATAATATAATATACTAATAGTTAAAATTAGAGCTATGAGATAATTTTACTATTATATTAAAACTATTAATAATTGAATATACTATTCTTAAGTAGTTAATTAAAGAACTAATAAGATAGATTAAAAAAGATTTTCTTTATATTAATTAATTAAGAGTAATTTAGAGATATATTAGATATTACTGGGCTAATAATTGTAATATATAAATAATATAGTATATAGTTTAAATAGAGGTTATCAAAAGGTATAATTCATTTAAACTAAGGTAAAACGCTGAAATATATAGAAATGGAGCGGTTAGGTTCTATATAAGCCAGTATAGCTATATAGTAGCCTTAGTGCTATACTTATTCTTATATAGTTTTAATATAATAATAAAGCTTTTTAATAATTCTAATTCTAACTATTAATATATTCTATTATAATTCTATATAACTGGTTAAGTTATTCAGAGATATTTCAATCTAGATATTAAACTAGATCTTAATATATTGAAATTAATTAATCTATATACCTTTAATAAATAGTTTATGTTAAAAAATACTACTTAAAAATATCTTGAACTATTAAATTCTTCACGTTAACAATTGAAAGTATGCGTAACTACTATATAATAAATCTTAAACTTCAAATAATCTAAACATCTAATTATAACAAAATAGGGAAATATTAAAATACAACTAAAATATAAGTTAAGATAACTATTAATAATAAACCTTTCCTATTTACTTAAATATAGCTTCTTAATAATAATAACATCGTCTTTCAAATTCTTCTAAGAATTCTAAAATCTTAATATATTTCAAATAATTTAATTATATAGTAATAAGTTAGAATAGATATACAAGAATCCTAAGTACAACTAATTTTAATATTTCTAGTTTGATATAATATAGTAAATAGTATACTATCTTTTTCCTTAATAATTATGCATTAGATTCTTAAAATCTAGAAGGTTCCTATTATTAACAAGTAATTTTAAATATTTAGGTAACATATTTTACTTAATTCAATTATTACTTAACATTAAAATATTACTAAAAAAGATATTTGAATATAGAAACTAATACTCCAACGAAATAAAGAAGAATCTTTTCTATTTTATCTCATACTAATAGAATCTTAATAAAAACCTTTAATAAAATACTATTTATATTAATTATTCTTATAAGAAAGTTAGATAAAATATCTTAATTTAAATTGAGATATGTATACAGTTTTAGAGATTACTTATACGTTTTAGAAGACTATAAATATATTAAATATACTATCATAAACTTATATATAGAATTCTTAAATCTTTAAATAATAATTACTATTTAGATTAATTCTATAAAGAAAATAAATAGCTTAGGGCTCTATATATTCTATTAGAAGTTGATAATGGAAACTTAGGTAAATTCTAAAAGATATATTAATAGAACTAAAGAAATGTGTTTAAATAACTTACAAATTGAAATAATTCTCTTAAGTAGTCAATATAAGTTATATATATAGTTAATGTGAGATTAATTATTAACTTACTTCTAGTTATTATTTCTACTATTTCAAATGTATTATTACTTTTAGATTAATATAATATTATTTATAGCTAATTTCCAGTTGTGAGCCGGCATTGGCACGAATGCTGTTATCGGGTAAATTTTATAGTTAAATCCATATATAGGGTGAAGAGCTTAAATACCATTCCAGGTATAGAGCAAAAGTAACCGAATAAGGATTCTATAAGTTCTCAACATTTATCAATAAATTCTTAATTTATAAAGAGGTTTTTAATATTACTTTAAGTAAACTTAGTAGTATAGAACGATCTCTAGATAAAATTAAAGGATTAATTGATAATTTATTTTGTAATAAATTAGGATTACTTAAATAAGTAGCTATAATATATATTTTAAACAGTTTTAATTCTAATTATAAAGATTTTATTATTCTTATAATTTAAAGCTTGAAGTCTAATAAAGAAGTTTATATTTTAAATTTCTTATTTCTTAATTTATCAAATACATTTAAAAGAAGAAATAATAATTTGGTTAATTATCTAAAAGTACTTAGAAAAGAGAAAACTTTAGAATTATTAGAAAACTATATCAAAACAAAAAGGAATCTTCTATAAAGATTATAAGAAGAATAATTATACTAAAGGAAACTACATCTATTCTTGTTTAGAAAAAGCTCTAAATTAGCAGAAAAATAACTCTATAAAGAACAATAAGAAGAATAAGAAGAGATCTAAAATACAAATTAAATATCTATTAATATTACTTCAACTAGAACTAAAAGAACTAATAAAATAGAAGATAAGTTATTAAAAGATAAAAGAAATCTTAAATCTAAAGAATGTATTTCTAGAAATAAAGATATTAATTTATTTTCTGAAGAAGACGATATTTTTAAAAATATAAGAGTTATCTAAAAACTCTATATAAACAAATATAATAATAATAATACACTTCAAGGTTTTTTAATAAATTAATAGATTATTCAAAATCCTAAGAATTTAGTTAAAAAAGAAATTATAAAAACATTTGTTTTTTACCTAAATTAACTACTACTATTTATATAGCTAAAAATAAATCTGTTTGATTTAATATAAAACTAGTTTTAGAATAGATTAAATAAAGAAGTACTATATACCTTATAGCTAGGATAATAAGAGATTTAAAAGTATCTCTCAAATATCAAACTTCTATATTAAAAACGATTTATTATGTTCTAGAATTAGGAGTTAATTTATTATTTTAAAATAAACTTCATACTATAGGAATTATATTAATTCTCTAAAAGAAGCCTATACTATATAATATACTAAATCATTCTATTTTAATAGTAAGATTTAAGATAAATAATTTATATAAATTTAATATTCTTATTTTATAAAAGGAAACTATGTTTTCTATTTTAATATAATAGAATATTCAGCTTTGCTATAACCGTTTGAGTCATATTGATATAAAAACTAGAAATAGTTTAAAAGATAATACTTTAAATTTATCTTATAAGATAAATAAAATGAATATTCTTTCTATTTATAAAATTTATATTGAAAGAAGCTTTAAAAATAATATCAATAAAAATAACAAGAAATAGAAATAAAATCTTCAATATTAAGACTATATTAATTTAGATTTATATAGACTTATAACTCCTATAATTTGTAATAGATTTAATAGATTTATTCTATTTATCAATAAATCAACTAGGTTTACTTAGGGACTTTTATTAAAAACCAAGCTAGCTAAAAAAGTTTCAAAAATCTCTCTTAAATTGGAAGAGTTAGTTTATAATAATCATAATAATAAACAAAATAAAAGAATTTAATACTCATAGAAGTAATAGCTTTTTAATAAAAGAATAAACAAGATTTATTCTTATTCTAATCTTATTCCTAATATTGAACCTCCTTAAATTTATAAACCTAACTATGTAATAAAAAGAACAATAAAAGCTCTAATTAATAAAATTAGAATTCTAATTTATTACTCAAATTTACCTTATTATTTATAAAGGGTCATTTTAATAGCTTCTATATATATATATATATATAATAGAACACTTTATGATTCTATAAATTTCAAAACTCCTTATAAATTAAGAAATAAAATAAAACCTAATATTCATAATATTAAGGTATAGGGGATTTCTATTATTATAAACCTAAACCTCTTAATATTAAGAAATTAAATAAAAGAGCTTATAAAGGAGCTATTATAGCTTATAGAAATAATACTTATAAAATTTGAAGTTTTAATAAAAAGAAAGCTATATAGTCTATAAATATAAAGATTCTAGAAAATGCTTTTTATACTTCAGGAAAAAAGTTACCTTTATTTATTAATTTAGAAAAGAATTCTGATAATACTAGATCTAGTTAGCTGAATGATAATTTTATTTTAAATCTAGATAATTACATTTCTAATATAAATTAAAATAATAATAATAAAAATAATAACTCTTTACTAAATCTAACTACTAAAATTTAAGACATAACTAGAACAATTCTAAAAGAAAATTTAGATATTGAAATAATTAGAAATAATAAGATATTAGAATTAAATACTACAAATAACAATAATATTTAGGGAAAATCTAACTTATATATTAATTTACCTATTATATTTAATAAAGCTAAAAAGACTATAAAAATAATAAAGAGAGTACTTTTTTTACTATTTTAAACTATTTTAATTTGAATAGTTATATAAAACTATATAAAAATACTAATAAAGATAATTAAACTTCTTATATTTTATTAGTAAATAAAGTTAAAGAATATACTTTTTTTATTTAAATATTTAAATCTCCTAAATATAGAAGTTAGATTCTAGTTATAATAAAAGAAATAGAATAAATAAGATTTATAAATAGTTAGAAAACAATACTTCTATTTACTATTAATATTAAAGATATTAATATTCTAGGTAGTAGATAGGTTTATAGATTAAAAGTAAGTAATATAACTAAAGAAACTATATATAAAGCTAGATAGGTAGTATAAAGCTATAATTGATATTTAAGTATTAATTATTTAGAGATTTTTAGTATTACTTATAGGCCTAGGGGTTAGAGATATATAATAATTCTTTTTATTTATTTAGGACAGATTTTAATATAATATGATATTACTACAGTATTTATTTATATCGATATTAATAAGTTTATATATATCTATCTACTAATTAGATTGCATCTCAATATAAAGAAGAATTCTTTAGAATTTAATATAAATATAAATATAAGTATTTATAAGAATAATAAAACTATACTTTTATTTATTTATTAAATAAAGCGTTATATAGTCTGAAATAGAATCCTCAACTTTAATATAATTATTTAAAGAATATCGTTTATTTAATAAGATTTATTATTTCTCCTTATAATAAAGCTATTTATATTTTAAATCAAGAATTCTATATAGCTATTTTAGCTTGCTATATTGACGATATATTACTAGCTATAAATAATTAAAAAACAGCTGATCATATATATAATTCTTTCAAAAAGAAAATAAAATTCAGAACTTAAGAGAACCTTCTACCTTTCTTAATTATGATTTATCTATAAACCAAAAGGAAAAAACAGTGACTATTAATTAAAATAAATATACTAAGAAGATTATTAAAAAATATAAAAAAGAAACTATTTATAAACTTAAAACTCCTATAGATAATAATATCAAGTTATTTGAAAATAAAAAAAGCTTTAAAAACTAAAGTTTTGAATCTTTAGTAAGAAATAGGAGTTCTATTATATTTAGCTTTAAGAATAAGGCTTGATATTACTTTTATAATAATAGCCTGTTCTCGATTTGCTTATAATATAGATAAGAATCATTTTTTAGCTTTTAATTATATATAAAGTTATTTAAAAATAATAAAGAATATAGATTTACTTATAACTGTAAAGATATATCTTCTATTAAAAATATTATAAGATATATAGATTTAGATTAGATAAGAGATTTAAATACTAGAAAATCTACTTCTTTTTATATTTTATATTTAGAAAGAAATAGTAATCTTATAGATTATTCTATTATAAAATAACAAATAGTAGCTTTATCTATTTGTAAAGTAGAATATATAGCTTTATTAGATATTTATAAAAAAACAACTTATTTATATTATAATTATAATTATATAAACTTGAAATTAAATTTATCTAAAATTAAAAAACCTAAGGTTTTTATAGATAGTTTAATAGCTAAAGAACTAGTTAGAAATCCTGAATTTAATAAAAGAAATAAAATATATAGATATAAGATATTACTTTATAAGATATTCTATTAGAAATAAAAATATCTTTATATATTATATAAATATAGAAGATAATATAGCTAATATTTTAACTAAACCTTTAAGCTTAGTGAAATTTAA
>QAPG01000780.1:0-14673 GCA_004366825.1 Colletotrichum spinosum
TTTAAATTTATTATAAAAGATATAGAAGAATAATAGTTTATAGAACGCCTAATCCTTATAAGCATTCTATTCTATCCTATTTTAAAATTTTTTAAAAAGGTTCTTAATCCTATAACCTCAGTAGTTACTTTCAGCTATATATATTAAGTTCTAATCTTAATAAAACTCTCTCTAATTATTATTATAAGATCTTCTACTACTATAGAGTTAAGTATTAGAACTAGAAATATAACTATTTATAATAATAGGTAACTTTATTACTATTTTAACTAGTTGTAAGCTAGTATGAGTATAAATACTATTATTAGGTAAAATCTATAGTTAAATCTATATATAGAGTAAAAAGCTTAGATATTATTCTAAGTATAGAGCAAAAGTAACTGAATATTAAAAGTTTTAAATAGTAAAAGAAGTAATAAGTACTTTTAAAAATTAGAAAACTTAATAAAATAGAGAAATAGAAAAGCTTTAAGTTATAATACTTTAGTCTTATACTACTACTTACTATTTAAAATGAAGGAAATAGATAAGAATTATTAATATTAATAACTTATATTTAAATCTTAATAATAGACTAATTATAAATAAAAATATTAAGGTTACTAAGAATATTAATAGTAAGTAGAATAAGAAGATAATAGCAACTATTAATAAAGTTATAAGAAATAAAAAGAATTAAGAAATACTAAATAAAATGAGTTTTCTAAAAGGACTAAAAGATAGTATTTTAAATCTAAGAGTTTTTATTATGAATATTTAAATAAGAATAAAAAATAATTAATATAACTTTAAAGTCTAATTTTCTACTACTTATTAAATAAGGGCTAAAAGGTATCCTTTTTAGTCTATTCATAAACTAGGTAAGAATTAAAATAGCTTTATTTAATAGAAAAATTAGATTAAGATATATTAATAGATTAGCTGTAATATTATATAAAGCTTTAGCTTTAGTGATTTCTTTTTTAACCTTAGTAGGTTTATTCTATAGTAAAAACATTAGTAACAACTAATATGTATTATTTTATTTTAAATTTAATATATAGAATTTATATTAATGAATATACTACTTATAAGTATGAGAAGGTAACTATTAGAAATATTAATATAAGTAAGGAGAAAAGAAGTAGTAATAAAAGATAATAACAGGATTATTTAATATATCAAAATAAGAGATAATTATTAATTTTAAAAACAGCTAGCTAAATACTCTTACTAATATCTATAAAGATAGTTAAATATATAATAAATTATAATAGGTTTATTATTATAAATAACTACCTTTATTTAAATACTTAAAAGACTATTTTAGAATATTATTTATTCTATTTTATTTATAATAACGTATTATTTAGCATTTAAAAGTATCTCTAGTAGCTCTACTACTAAGGGGGTATATAAGAATTAGTATAATACTAGAACTACTATATAATTATATTAGTTTATATAAAACCTAACCGTTCTACTTCTATATATTTAAGTACTTTACTCTGATTTGAATAGATTATACCTTTTAATAACTTATATCTAGACTATATAATATGTTATTTATTTATTATAATATTAAAGTCGATATAAAAGCTATAGTAGTACTTGTACTATTAGAAACACGTCTTTCTATAAAAGGATGGAATATTAGTTAATTTCCGAAGACTTTAGTAATCTTTCCTCTAGTATAAGTAATAGAGGCTTTACTAAAAGAACTGTTAAAAGTTATTTAGGGGGAATAGTCATCTTACTTTTAGAATTGTATTATACTCAGGATTTTATAATAGTCTTACTATACTTACTACCTAATAATAATAGTATAAACTAGCTTTACAATTTAAATTATAAAATATTATTTGCCTAGATATTAGTATTATAATAGAATAACTATAAATACTAAAAGAAGTATTGGATATAATAAATGATCAGGAATATTATATAGGTTTTATAGTACATATTAAGGAATATATAATTATAGGCTTAGAGATCAAAGTTCTTAGAGGGAGAAATAATAATAGAACTATATTAATAGAACTATATAATATATATAATAATTAAGTATTTATAACTATTAGGATATTAGAAAAAGCTTTTAGTTGAAGGATTATAATTTAAATCTTTTAAGTAATAGTCTATATAGTAATATAGATCTTATGTATATATCTAAACCTTTTCTACTGAAGCCTTCCAGCTATACTCTTATAACTAATTATACTAGAAAAATAAAATACTGAATATTATTATAGTTATATTGATAGAATTAAATATATTTAGTAAGATTTATTCGGAGTTCTATGTTAGTATTTCATATAGAACTATATAAGTTTTATGATTAGGCTAAATTATGTATAACTATTAGTTATTCTTAGTATAAGATTATAGAGGGAGTATTAAGTAAGAAGTCAAGGAAATACTAATTCTATACTAGAAATATATTAGATTAAGTTATTAGAAAGAGGTCTATATTAAATAGGTAAGTAATATATAGTTTATATAAGAATTACTATACCTATTAGAAAACATTATAATACTTAATATTTATAAGAAGAAGGATAAGCTAATTGAAATTGATAATAATAAGTGAGTATATATTTTAGACTAATTTATATAGTAAGCTTAGAATTAGAATATTATACTTATAGCTGTTGTATATCAAGTAGAATAAGATAATATTATATTTAAAAGCTAGAATAACTATTTTAATGTCTAGAGGGTATAATAGCAGTAATAGGTTTAAAGAAAATAAAGAAATAAACAATTAAAAGTAAAAAGAGGTTTAATTGAGAAATTAAAGTTAGTAATCTAGGTATTTATTGAAATTATAGCAGAAGTAAAAACAAAATAGTATTTATAGAAACCTAGAATTCTAAAAAAGCATAGAACTGTTTAGAGAGAAAAGAAATTTCTTTATAAGTATAAGAGATAGAAATAGCATTAGTAAATGAAACTAAATAAGTTGAAAATAGTAATATAATAGTTATATTAGGATTATATACCTGAGTCTTATAGTAATTCATAGATTAGGTTTTAGTAGTAGTATTTCCTTCTTTAGCTTATTTTATAGTAATTGAATAGGGGATAGTATAGAGTTTGCTAAGCATAGTTTTCTATAAGATATATATAAGTTATAAATTGGAAAAAATGCTTAGAGGTATATATAATACTTATAAATGATAAAGATATATTTAGTTCTAGAATTAACATAGATACTGGTAAAAGTATACTATGCAATAGTAATAGTTTTACTTATCTAGAAAGTATTAGAATAGATGAATAGAGAGTTTAAAATATATATTTATATCCTAATCTTATTATAGTAATAGATAAGATTAAAATAAGTATCGTAAGAATAATAAGTAACAGTAATTATTAATCATATAATATTCGGTTTGAGAATTATTAAAAAGATAATTACTATAGCTTAAGAATATTATAATAGAGATTAATATCTTCAAAACTAAGGGGAGTAATACTAGTAATAATATAAGTAATATAGATAAATTAGAGAAGTTTATAAAACGTAGATTTAGAAGAAATAATGGGAAAGTATAAGTAGTAGAGGTAGTATAAAAATACTTTATATAAAGCTAAAGTTTCATTAATAATAATAGCTTTAGTAAGATAATTAGAAAGATATATAGTAGAAGAAGAAGTAGTAGTATATTTAGGAGGAGTAACTTCTTTCTCTTTATCTTTATTATCACAACGTTTAATATTTTATTTATTTTTATTACTATTATTATTATTATTATTATTAGTACTATAAATGGTAAAGAGATAGGTAAGTAATATAGGATTAGTAGAAGAAAAGGTAAGTAGTATAAGTTTAGTAGAGAGTTTATTGGTAGCTTTATCAGTAGTAATTTCCTTATTAAATTAATAGAAGTAGTTCTCAACTCTACAGGTTTCAATAAGAAGAAGCTACTAGAGGCTAGGAATAGTTAATACAGAAGCAAAGAATAGATTCTAATTTATAATTATAATAATAAGGGTAATATTATAATTTATTATTTAGTTACTTTTACTCTATACTTAGAATGGTATCTAAGCTCTTCACACTATATATTGATAAAACTATAAACTTTACCTGATAATAGTATTTATATTAATAATAGCTTACAACTAATTAAAATAGTAATAAGATTACTTATTATTATAAATATTTATACCTCTAGTTCTAATATTTAACTCTATAGTAGTAGAAGACTTTATAGTGATAATAAGGGAGAGTCTTATTAAAGCTAGAACTTAATGTATATAGTTAAAAGTAACTATTGAAATTATAAGGTTAAGAACCTTTATAAACCTCTTAAAAATAGAATAAAATAAAATACTAAAAGCTAGGTATTTTATAATCTATTACTCTTCTATATCCTTTATAATAAAAGTTAAATCTCCTTAAAGTCCATATAGCTACTTATAAAAAGGGTCCTATAGAATGAATATAGAAATATCTAACTATAATTATTATAATTAAAACTATTATTTTATTAAAATAAGTTTTAATAGAATTATCTTAAGTAGTATAATTAGTAGGTAGCTTATAGGTATTTAAAAGAATATTATCTAATTAACCTATAACTTACTATTTTGAGGTAATAATGGTAGAAACTAGGTATCAGTTAGCTTATACTTTAATATTCATATATTACTATAATACTATTTACTAGATATTTTAGAATATTCTAATAATATAATTATAGAGATTCTAAAAGCTATATAGCTACTCTAAACATATCTATATTTATATAAATATTATTCATATATTAGGTATACTTAATATATCAAAACTATTTACTAATAAGGATAAACTAAGTCTTATTATACTTATATAGAAATTATAAGTTAACTTATATTAATAGTAGAAAACCTTTATATTAATAGTATAAAGTCTTATCTTAAAAATAAGTAGGATTTAGTCTAGAAGATATCAAGGTTATAAATATTAAAGTTGTAATAGATATTTAAATAGAGTGCCTATAGTTAGTAGTAATTAAATATCTCGAGATATTAAAATTATATATAGCTATAAAAGTATAAGAGTATGAAGTTATTATAGAAAGAGTTATTAGTTATTTATTATTGATAAAAAAGTTAATATAAGGCGGGTATACTAATTATAACTATATGGAGTTTAGTTTTAAATCAACTAGGGACTAGGTATAGTATTTAGTAGGGGGATAAGAGGATTAAAGTTATACTTTAGGGGGTAATATGTCTACTAATAATTGTAGTAGAAAGTAAGCTATTAGCCCTTCCTATTATAATTTATTATAGGGGAATAACATTAATAATATAAGAAAATAATACGATATTAATAGATTAATTTCTAAAATGAGTAATTATATAGAAATAATAATAATTAGTCTAAGTATATTAAACTAATAATAGAACTGAGATATAGTAGTAGTAGTAATTCATTAACTTATAATACATTTATACGATTTATGGAAGAAGAAGAAGAAATATATAGTTAGTAAGGAATCTTAGTAATAATATAAACTATAGTATATAAAAACCTAAATGGTATTAAATAATAGAAAGCTTAGATTAATAATATTCCTATTATAACTATTTTATTCATTAGCTAGAAGGGAGTATATATAATAAGTTATACTTTACTAAAGCTAGCTATAATTAATAGAACTTATTCTACTACTAGAGATCATAATAGATCTATCTTATATATATTCTATAGTTTCTCTATAAATTCATTCTCTTGAATCTGAATTCTTTAAATCAAAGTACTCCTATGTTTAATTATATAGACTATATGATTCAAAGCCTATATAGAACTAAGCACTATCCTAAGACCTAATACTATTATCTAGTTCTATTGATTCTTATTGAAAGGATTTAATCTTATAAGGTATTTTATAAGATCTAATAAATTTATATTTTACCTTCAAAATAAAAGAAGAATAAGTTTAGAGAATGATTCTATGTATTTATTTATTTATAAGATAGATCTATACTATAGGGATTAGATATTTTTAGTAAGACATAATAAGTAATATAAAAACATAATAAATCTAAAGATATTATAGAAAGATTCGATAGATAGATTATACTTCTATACAAAAGGTTATTTATGATTTAGTTTATTATAGTTTAGAGAAGTGAAATAAGACTTTATTTATATTTAAGAAGGAAATTAAGTTTACTTATTATAATTATAAAAAGACTAAATAGCTTGCGTAAGACTATATTTTTAAATTAAGAATAAAGTAGTATTAAAATTACTTTGAGAATACCTTAATAGAAATACTTTTATTTATACAAATTAGTTCTTAAGACTCTTATGTTGTTTAGGAAAGCTATAATAATAAGTTAAAATGTTATTTATATAAGAGAAATGATGAAAGAATAGTAGAGATTTTGAATGAGGACTAATTATAAAATGTAGAAATAAATATCTATTCTTTTAATAAACTTATTCTAGTATAATAATTATATCTTGATAATAGTAATCAGGCTGATTATAATTAGTATAGAGATAGTTTATTCTGACTATATTAGAATAGTTATAGTTAATACTTATTAACTAGCTAGGAATGTAAATTAAAGATATTTTAAATAGAGCTTTATATATTCAGCCTCCTTACCTAATAGGTAGCTTTATATGACACTTAGTAAATAATCTCTAAGATAGGAAAATACTTAGTTATATATTACAACTTATATATATCTCTATAGATAAATATAGTTAAATAGAATTAGTAGTATAACTATTAGTTTAAACCTATTTCTAATTTAGAAGTATATAGAAGCTATAAGATAATCAAATAATAATGAGATATATAAGCTTATTAGTATGAGCTTTATGATAGTTTGTATATAAGGTTGTAGCTTGATATACCAATAGTAACTTTAAAGTTTTAAACTTACTATAGTAATACTTATGAAATTAACATATACTAACTAAATACTAATAATACTACTAACGTATTTTAATAATACTCGCTATAGATATAGAAGAAAGTAATAGAAGACTAGCTAGCCGTCTTATAATAATACTACTAATCAGAATAATAACAATAAGAATAAACTACCCCTAACTACTATCTATTATTATATCTTGTCTTTATAGCTTCAAATAAATATCAACTTTATAACAAATTGCTAATAAGTATAAGAATTATAATTACTTTTATAAAGGTTTAAGAAAAGCTAGTTTTATATAAAAATAGTTTTACTATTCTTCCTAACTTCTTGAAAATAGTTATAATTATATTTAACTTTAATAAATTGTTAGAAGATAAAGCTATCAGTAGAATTGAACAAAGTAAAGTCAAAGTAATAAAGAAGAATTTAATACCTAAGAGTAAGGTATTTAAAGATAATTCTAAGTATTTTGAATCTATTCTAGAAGTAGCCTGTTAAATACTACTTCATTCTAAAAAGGTATATATATTAAAGTCTATTATAAAGTTTATTACTAGCTAATAGTAGGTAAGGCTACTGAAGATAATACTATTATTATAATTAAAAGTTAAATATATCGTATTATTATATACTGTTAGTATAATCCTATTGTAATTTAAAGATCTAAAGTAATTATAACTATAACTATTAGTATAGAATAGATTGGAGTATACGTCTCACCTAGACGCTTAATTTTCTCTATATGAAGTTAAAGACTTAGAGACATTTTATA
Source organism: Colletotrichum spinosum (assembly GCA_004366825.1). Classification (NCBI taxonomy): domain Eukaryota; kingdom Fungi; phylum Ascomycota; class Sordariomycetes; order Glomerellales; family Glomerellaceae; genus Colletotrichum; species Colletotrichum spinosum. The sequence continues at coordinate 7,643 of QAPG01000780.1, forward strand.
TGTAGATAGATTCCTTATAAATATATTTAGTATAGTAAGATTCTGATTCGGGGAAGGATATTTCTAAGGAAATAATATTATAAGTCTCGATAGAATTATCTTTATATATTTAGATATATTAAAGTAGAGATTTTATATTATTATATAAGGCTGGTAAAATATTACTATTCTAACAATATTACTTTCTACTTCATAAAAGATAATCTTAGAGTTATCACATTAAATATTGAGCTACTTTAAATATTAAGATATAAAGTAAATAATTTGACTAATTAAGAGATATTTATTCATATAGAAGATATTAATTCAATATTATATAAAACCTATAATGTATGAAAGGCTCCTTAGTATTTTCTAAGAATACCTTAAGAAATAGTAATAACAACTAAATATATTATGTATATTAATATTAGAGAAGTAAAGCTAATAGGCTAATAGAAATACTTTCTTTAAATAATAGGTAATAAATATTAGTATAGATGATTAGAATTTAATAAAATGAAAAATAGATTATTATACTTAATATAAGGTTTCATTATTAAATAGAATAGTTACTTTAGAATGTTAATATATTTAATTAATATAGATAGTATTGGCTAATTTAGAGCTTTATGCCTGATAGAATATTAAGAGAGGATAAAATAGAAATTAAAGTCTCTTTATGATGTATCTATAAGTTAAATAGATAATAGAAAGAGTAATCTAGATTCTATTAAATAAAGCTAGAACTATATCAGTAAATATGTTTATTTTAGACTTTTCATGAATATTACTATTGATAATAACTATTTATGTTATAAATTAGCTAGATTGAGTAATAATACTCCCTAGAATATCTATTTCGATATCATTTAAGAACCCGAAATTAGGAAGGAATTTGATTCTAAATATAAGCTAGGTTTGAATTATTAGTATTATTTCTTTGCTAATATCGACTTAGAGATTACAATTGAATCTAGAAGAAAACTTCAACTAGAGAAAAGTACTTGAGTTAATTATAAATAAGACTATGTCTATGAGATATACAAATTATAGAGTAAAACTATTCTTATATGTATTCTTATATTCTATAAACTAATAAATAAGAAAGTTAAGAAACTATAGAGTTTATTTTTCAGTTAGAAGCTAGGATTGTAAAGATATATTAGATTAGTTTTATGAATTTGAAGAGTGTTTTAATTATAATTCAGATACCTAAGAAAATGTTATAAGGAAAAATACTATTTAGGAAAGATTATTCATTTCTATAATTTCAGTAAATAATTCGTTTTATAGAAAAGAAGTATAGCTATATATTGATCTAATTATAATAACTAAAATATATAATAAGCCTATAAATAACTAGCTTCTATAAATAGAAATTTGGTATATTGTAATATTAGTAAAATAATAAGATAAAAGCTAGTAATTCTTCTATTTCTATAAAGAATCTAATTAGATTTCTAAGTTATACTTCCTAGGAATTCTATAAGAAATCTAGTAAAGAATGCTAGAGAAACCCTATAGAAAACCCTAGTAATTTCCAATAGGAGATCTTAATAATTTCTAATAGGAAGTCTTAATGATTTCTATTAGCAAATCTCTATAAAGATCTATTAGAATCTTAAGGTTTCTATAGTATTCTATAATAATTACGTACTATAAAAAAGCTTATTTTAATAATGAATTATAGTAAGTTAATTCTAATCAGGTAGGAAATTAAGAAACGTTTATTTGTAAGTAAACTAACTACTAAAAATATGAAGAAGAAAAGTAGATAGACTTTAGGAAAATAAAATAATATAATATAAAAACTATATAATATCTTGTAGTTTATCTTATAAATATAATCTTAAGAATATATTTGTATAAATAAATTGAATATAATAAATAAAACCTAGTAATTGGGGTTTTACCTAATTTTGCTTCTTGTAGTATTTCCCCTTATGATTCTAATATTTCTTTTTTACAAAAAATTCTCATAATTTCTTAATATTATTTATTAAGATAATTAGAGAGTTCCTTTTATCTTATTCTAATAAGAGTAAAGGTTTCTCTATGATGAATATTCTGATTAACCTAGAGATTAATATAATTAATAGAGAAGAAATATATACCTATTACTAAGTATTTACTAAGAAAACTAATACTTTTAGCAATTTTAATAATACGATTATCATAATCCTTAGAGTTGAGTTTACTAGAGAAAAACCTTTCTTTATTAGGAATATAATAGCTTTCCTAAATGTCTCTAGTTTAGATATTATTATTCTATATAAACCTATACGAAATCTGTAAAGTATTGATAAGATAAATTAAGAAAACTTGTTTAAATATTTATTATTCTTAATATTACTAGTATAAATATTAGTAAAGCATTCTATAGTTATATTATTTACTAAAAATAAAATCATATTCTAGTGAAACCTAATTATCTTCCCTTAGATTATCTAGGAACTTAGCTAATATTTATATATAAGTACTAATAGATTAATTTATTTTGATTCTTTATTGATTGATTGATATTCTACTGAGTCTCATAGTAGTAAAATAACTTTATTAGCTAATTATACTAAAAGCTCGTATTACTTCAAATTAGAGATTAAGATCTCGTTTATTAGCTAGAAACCTTACTTTTTATTTTAGATAGGTTTATTAAATTACATTTATTTTACTTAGTTAGAGCTATTTCATATTACGTATTAGTTAAGAAGTTATTTAAAAACTAAGACATTAGAACTATTATTAATATCTTAAGAAAATATAAAGATAGTAAAGGTTTCTATAGTATTTAGTATATCTTTAAATATTATATTAATACTATCACATATATACTTAGTTATAGTTCTCTTTTTTTGAATTCTTATACTAGTCTTATAATGATATCTATTTACTATATTATTTCCTCAAACCTTTTCTTCTAAATATTAGTTTTAAGAATAATAGGTTATTACTAGTCTTTAATTTAGGAAAAGTATATTAAAAATAGTTCTTTAACTTAGATTAGAATAAATAGGAGTTATGAGGTTTTATATATAAAATATATATTTTCCTAAGGTACTTCTTATATAATCTATAGTCAAATTGGTAGTTATTTGACTTAGTAGATAAAGAAATATATATAATTATATTTCAAAGTAGTATTAGTAAAATTAATAAATTGTAATATAGAATTCTAAAATTGAAAATAAATGTCTTGATTTCTAGATAGAAAAGTAATTTAAATATTAAAACTATTTTAAAAAGCTATGAGGAATAAGTACAAAAGGTAAACTCAGCTAACATTATATAATGAATATTACTAAATTCTATATCTAAGATAAAAGTAGTAGTCTTCTAGAATATATTTAAAAAGACTTAATTTCTTTAGAAATAGTAGTATTTCTATAGTACTAAAAAGATTATTCATTAATACTATCTCAAGTCTTAAGTCAATTACTAGTTGATGTTATATAATTATTGATAGAAATATTATGTTTATAAGTTATAAATACTTTAAAGTAAAGAGGAAATATTACGTTTCTATTTTCCTTACTGATATATAATAAATTATATAATAATTTTATATTATAATGTAAATTTGAATTAGTTATAATGAACTATATTCAATCTGAAATACTAATATATTATGATAAAGTATAAAGAAGTATAGAGGAATATAAAAGACAATTAACTTTAGAATATTAATAAATAAAGGAAATATTCATTTTTACTCTATATATTAATAGTAGTATCTTTTAATATTCATGACATTAGAAAGAATTTAAAATATCTCTTATATAGCGAAATATATTCTATTTCTTAATTCTAGCAAATGGGTTCAAATATAGTTACTAAATAGTCTTATTATCATATTAAAATATATATAAAGTAATTTATTATACTCTTATGAAGGAAATACTATAACCTTAAATAATATGAAGTTATATTCTCTTATTAGACTATTTTATAGTTTAAATATATTTCTTATACTTCAGATTCTTTAATTTCCTAAGAATCTCTAAGAGATTATACTAATCATAGCTTCTTCTTAGAATTAGTTAGAAATATTTCATTTTAATTCGTTATCTGTAGTTTTATTCTAAGTTCTGTCTAGCTATTGTCTTAAAAAGAGATCTAGTATCTTTCTAATAAAAGTTCTTTATTTTCTTTTAAATTCTTTTACTAATTATTCTATTTAGTGTCTTTCTTTTTGAATCCTTCAATTAATTTCCCTATCTCAATAATAATAGTTTTTATTTATATATTGAAAAACCTAGGTTAATCCTGTTACTTAATAGAATACTTGATTCCTAATTTTCTTCGTCTTAATAATCCTATCTTTTGTCTAAATACCTTTCTACTATATAATATTATAATAAGTCTTAAAATCTTTCTTTTCATTTAATTACTTTTATTCTATACTTAGAATAATATCCAAGCTCTTCACCCTATATATAAGTTTAACTATAAACTTTACTTTATAATAGTATTTATGTTTATACTAACCTATAGCTAGTTAAAATAATAATACAATTACTTATTATTATAGATAATTATACCTCTAGTTTTAATATCTAACTTTATAGTAAAAGAGAACCTTATAATAATAATCTATATAGAGAGAGCCTTATGAAAGCTAAAGCTTAATATATATAGCTAAAAGTAACTACTAAAGTTATAAGGTTAAAAACTTCTATAAACTTCTTAAAAATAGAATAAAATAGAATGCCTATGAGATCTAAGTATTCTATAATTTATTACTCTTCTATAATCTTTATAATAAAACCGAAATTTCCTTGAAATCCATATAATTACTTATAGAAAGATAATTATAGACTAAATATAGAAATATCCAGCTATAACTATTATAACTAAAACTATTAATATATCAGACTAAACTTTAATAAAATCATCATAAATACTATAATTAATAAGTAGCTTGTAGATATTTAAAAGAAAATCATCTAACTATTCGATAAACTATTATATTAAACTAATAATATTAGAAACTATGTATTAATCGATAATACTTTAATCTTAACACCTTACTATAATACTAATTACTAAATATTTTAAAATACTATAATGATAGAATTATAAAAGTTTTAAAAACTATCTAATTATATTAGAGGTATGTATATCTATATGAATATTATTTATATAATAGCTATACTTAATTGTTAGTTTATAATTAGTAAACGTCATAATTAATTGATTATACAAATAGTATATAACTGGTTATCTTTACTTATAATATTTATACTTAGGTTATAGCATATATATATATACTATACGCTATAGGAATAAATCTATATAATAATCCCTTTATTCTTATTAGCTTAAATAAGTAGGTCGACTACTTAGTTACTTACTACTACAGCTTTAGCTATTTTAATACTATATTTAACCTAGTATTAGTAATACTGTCTTCTGTAGCTAAAACGTATAAAACGTAAAAGTAGTATAAAATATAAAAACAATATAAAATATAAAAGTAGTATAAAACGCAAAAGTAGTATAAAATGTAAGAATAGTATAAAATATAAAAGTAATATAAAACGTAAAAATAGTATAAAATATAAAGGTAGTATAAAACGCAAAAATAATATAAAATCGCCTCTAGTTACATAAGTCTTTTTAATTACGCTAAAAACTGCAAAAATACTATAAAAGGTATTTCTCTATAAAAAACGCTTTTTACTTAATATTATATTAGGCATTTTAAGCTCCCGTTATAATATACCTTTCTCTCTCTCTATTACCTTCTTCTTATTATTTTATATATACTTTCTTTATTCTTATTTCTTCTACTTATTATTATTAGTAATTCTTATAACCTATCTCTTTATTTTTATTACTACTTTATTTATTATTATAAATTCTTTAAAAGCTTAATTATTAGATCTCTTAGTTATATTATCTATAAAGCTATTTTTACTATTAATCTAATAGATTTTAAAGATCTCCCTTTATTTATATAATTATCAAAATATCATAATATTAATTATAAAATACTTCTCTTTCGTAGTATTCAGCTTAATAAAATACTTATAGAAGGAGTAGGAATTAGTATAGACTACTATTAATATTACTAGTATCTTTAAATATTTAATTGTTTACTTAAGAGTAACAGAAATTACATATTTTATATTAACTCCTATAATTATACTATAGACTTTAGAAGCTAATATACTTTATATCACTCTTTTCAACTTAATAAAAAAGAAGTACATAATATTACTTTTAAACTTAAAAGTATTATTATCCTTATTATTTCTTTCTATCCTTAAGACAATAATAAATCTTAACTAAAACATTATACTTTTATTATTAGTAAGAAATCTATTAATAAAAATATAAAGCTTTATCCTCTTAATATTAAGAGGAATATATATTAAGTCTCACTTTAGGTTGTTTATCTACTATTAAAAGACTTATTAAATCTCTTAATATCTTCTTCTATTAGATTCTAATATTAAATTATAATAGAAAAGTTAAAATATACTTCTAGTCAGTATCTAGAGGCTATATATACCTTTTATACTTACTATGTAATATATACTAACTTTATTTTACTAGAAATATAATTAATAAGTCTAATCTTCTTACTCTGGCTTTTTATATAAGAATAATATTACTATTACCTTTAAGAATTATTATACCTCTATTAAAAATAAGAAGTTTATTAATTATAAGTATTAACTTTAGTTTTACTATAAGTCTTACTTATTAAAACTTCTCTTTCTTTTTATTATGAAATCTAAATAAATAAAAGCTAAAAGTATTATCTATCTATATACTTATAATACTATAATATAAGTTATCTATCCTAGAGATTATAAAATATAAGTTATATAATAAAATCTCTATTTTTAGTCTCTTTTTATAGTAGTTAGAATATATTATATATTAATATATTCCTAATTTTATAAAGTTATATAATAGTTATATAATAATAATAATAGTACTTTCTAAATATAATTACTATAAGCTAGTAAGTAGTTTTGCTAATATAAAGCAGTTTAGCTATATCTCTACTTATATATATACTTAAGTAATATTATAAAAGT
>QAPG01000781.1:0-14962 GCA_004366825.1 Colletotrichum spinosum
TATAATTAGAATATTTTATAGTATTTATTATATATTTAAATATATAAAGATAGCTATAGACGAATTTATAGTAACTATATAAAATTATAAACTTCTTATTACTACCTAGTTACTACTTAAGCTTTATACTAACTAAAGAATAGAATATAGAATTAATATTTATAATTTTAAAAGTATTATAATAATATCTAATATCCCTAGTTCTTATTTAAATATTAATATAAAAATTAGTAATTAGAAGCTTCTAATTAGTAGGATAGTATTATTAAAAACCTTTAGTTTTATATAAAGAGCTATTAAACTTAGAATAGTATTATATTAAAATAATAAGTTATTTCTAGAGGTATTTTGAATTACTATAACTATTTAAATATTATATAATACTTATAGAATATTCTAGAATTCTATAGGAATAACTATAAATAAAATTAGAATACTATTATAATACTCTTAAGACTATAAATATTAATTCTATATTCTATCTTTTAGCTAGTATAAAGCTTAAATAGTAATTAAGTAGTAATAAGAAGTCTATAATCTTATATAACTACTATAGGTTTATTTACAGTTATTCCTATATATTTAGATATATAATAAATATCATAAGATACTCTAGCTATAGTAATTAATAATAATCTCCCTTTTATTCAAATAGTTAGTAATATACTATTTTAACTAGAAATACTTTATAAAAGCTTTACCTTTTTAAATCTTATAGTTTGTAAAAATAGCTTACTTCTTCTAGATTTTAACTAAACGTTCTATTTTATGATATATTTTATAGCTAAAGAATAGTTAGATATAATACTAATATTTACTTTTTATAAAAAAGATACTATTATAATATTAAATTTACTATTTAAAGACTTAATTAAAAAAGAAGCTAAAAATATTATTACTAATAGTATTATAGAAATTATCTAATATAATTCTATATTCTATAAGAATTATAAATATTTTGAATTTCACATTATTAATAAAGTGAAGAATAAAGATATTAATAGGATATATAAAAAATTAAAACTTATTATTTAAAACTTTGGAAATAATAGTAAGTTTAAAATATTAATATAATTATTAATATATTAATATAGTAGCTAATAGCTAATTTTAACTATAGTTTTAATTCTCTTCTAGTAAAATAGTATAATAATATAACTTTATAATATTATATAGATTTATATTTAAGTTCAAACAGAATTTATAAGACGTATTATAACTAAACTATTTTTATATTTTAAAGATTAATATTTTTTAGGTTTTATTATAATTATAATTAAACTACTTTATAGTTTTATTAAGACTAGTACTTATTAGTAGGAAATATATTCTAAATATTATAAAAAGTAGTTATAAATAGAAATATTAAAATATAACTTATACCTCTTTATCTTATATACTTAAAACAGTATATTTAGTTTTATAGGTATATAAAGTAATAATACTCTTAGCTTCTTAAATACTACCTTGTTATACTATAAAGATGAGGAGTTTTAAAAAGCTTTATTTAAAGCAAAGCTTAAAATAATCTTTTTAAAAGTAGTACTACTAGTATTTAATAGAAGTATCCTATCTCTTAATAATAATACCTTCTATTTATATTAAAGGTATTAAGAGTAAAAGCTTATCCTTATTTTAATATATATAATACTTAAAGTATTTAAAAAGATATATATTAAGTAATATATATATAAAGTATATTGTATTTTAATATACTAACTTAAAGTATTATTTAATTTCTCTTTTATAATATAAAAGTAATAACGTTTAAATAATAATACTACTATACTTAATAAACACTTTAAATAGTAAATTAAATATTTTAATTATAGGTTTAATTCTATATTATTTACCATTTTAAGATATATTTCTATATTTTTATTAATAGCTTATTTGCTAATAATACTAACTTCTTATTTTAATTAGAATTTATAATAATTCTAAATTAAAAGACTGCTACTAGTAAGAGTTAATTTAATTTCTATAGCAACTTTATATACTATTTTTCTATTAAAAGTAAAAGAATAATCAAGAATATACTTAGTTTAGAAATTTATACTATAGTAATTAATATAAACTTTATTTATATTATTACTATATTACTTAAGAAGATCTTCTAATATTAAAAACTCCTTAAGATTCTAATTNATTATATATACTAATTCATACTTACTCTATAAATACTTTATAAACCTTAATACTACTAAAGAAAAACACTTTATAATTAATATTATAGTATTCAAATAGTTATATAAATACTATAAGCCTTATAAAATATAATAGATTAATAGAGATAATAATATTACTAGTATTTTTATAAAATGTATATTAAATTATACTTTTAAGTAATTTATTAATTTAAATTATATAACTATTTAAATTAAAGGATAGATAATTTAAGTAGAATAGATAAATAGATATTAAGGTATTATTAAACTAAAAAGTATAGATTAATAAAAATATTGTTTTTTATATAAATAAATAGGTATTAGAGTATATAGTAAAAAGAAAAAGTTACTAGTATTAGTTATATTATATTATAAAGTATATAATAACTATACGTATTATTATATATATAGTAATATACCTTCTAGGTTTTATTAATATTAAATACTAAGTATCTGGTACTAGCTATAGTTAAATATATAGTAGTGAATAAGTAATTACTATACTATAGATCTAGAGCTTTATATAACACTACATGCTATATAATATAATAATAATAATAATAATAAATAACTAGAATACTAGTTTGTATCTATATAGTAAGATTATATATAGTGTGTATTACCCTCTAGATTAACTAACACTTTAGTTTATTAAATACTCTTAAAAGTTAAAACATTTAGAGTTTTATAATAATAATCCTTTTAAGATAAAATTAAATTAGAATTATATTTTCAAATTCAATATTTTCTTTATTACTTTCTTCTTCTCCTTCTTCTTCTTCTTAAATTTTAAAATGAAATCATATAGGATTTCTAATTATATTATTAGAAATCCTTTTAATTATATCTTTTTAATTTAAAGTGATATTAATTAATACCAAACTATCAGTCTTTTTCTTTATATGTTTCCTTCTTTTAGAAGATTTAAAAAGATTCTTATCAACTTTAGACTTTATTCAAATAGATATTTTTAAGATAAAAACTGAAATATTCATTCAATATAATGATAGTGGTTGTATAATAATTATAGAAATTACTTTTTCAATTCTTCTATAATGTCTTAATAACTTCAAGAGAAGAATATTTAAGAATTCTATTTTTAAAGTTCTTTTGAGCTATAAAACTAATTAAAGAAATCTGGGTTTTTCTGTTAAATTCATTTAATAGATTAGATAATTAGAAGTTTAATTTATAAGAATCCTTATTAGATTTAAGATTCTAAGTAATTAGAATAATAAGAATTCTCTAATTTGTATCTAGACTATTTTGGAATTTTACGTATTCAGCCCCCCGCTTAATAAGTAACCTTACATAACGCCTAGTAAATAATCTCTATAATAGGAAAATACCTAGTTATATACTATAGCCTATGAATATCTCTATAGGTAAATATAGTTAAAGAGACTTAGTAGCATAACTACTAGTTTAGATCTAGCTTTAACCTAGAAGCTATATATATATATAAAGGCTAATAAGTAATAGAGTAATAATTAGGTTTACAAACTTACTAGTGTAAGCCTTATGATAATCTATATAGATAGTTATGGCTTAACATATTAATAGTAACTTGAAAGTATTAAACTTACCGTAGTAATACTTATAATATTAACTTATACTAACTAGGTACTAATAATGCTACTAGTATACTTTAATAATACTAGCTATAGATATAAAAGAGAGCGACGGAAAACTAGCTAACTATTTTATAATAGTATCCTTGCTTATAATAATACTAATAATAATAATAATAATAATAAGAACTATTACTATACTTAATTCTTACAACTTCACTATTAATATTGACCGTATAAAAGGTATTAATAACTATAAGAACTATAACTACTTTTATAAAACCTTAAAAGGGTTAATTTTACATAAACGTAACTTTACTATTCTTTCTAATCCCCTTAAGGTAGCTATAGCTATATTTAGCTTTAATATATTATTAGAAGATAAAGCTATCGGCAGAATTAAAAAACAATAAAGATTAAAGTAATAAAGAAGAATCTAGTACCTAAAAGTACGGTATTTAAAGATAATCCTGAATACTTCAAAGATATCTTAGAGGTAGCCTATTAGGTATCCGAAAAGGTATATATGTTGAAGTCTATTATAGAAGTCGTCGTTAGCTAATAGTGGGGAAAGTATTTAAAGACCTAAAGTAACTATGGCTGTAGCTATTAGTATAAGGTAGGTTGGGGCATGAGTCCTAGCCGGGAGCCAAATATTCTCTATGTGAAGCTAAAGACTTCTATCTAGACTATTTAAAATATAGATTATAATAATTTAATGAAATACATTAATTCTATTATAAAAGAGGTTATTAACAAATTGTTTAAGTTTATTGAGATATTCTTCTATAGATTTAACATTATTAAAAGTAGTATTAAAAAGTTTTATATATATAAGAAATCTATTTAAAAATGAATTAGTTTATAGAGTCTTTTTAAATAACTAAATATATGAAAAGTATTAGTATTATATTGAGTTATTCTTAAAGAGCTATGTTATAGTTTAATTATATATAATTAAGAGTCTGACTATACTTATTGATATTAATTCTCATAATAAGTTTAGTTAAATTAATAGAAATAGTTTTATTAATAAGTAAAGCTTCTATATAGATAAACTAAATATTATAATTCTGAGTTCTTTTAATAAAGAGATAAAGGATAATTTAGAAATACTTTTATTTTTAAATCATAAGTCAAGAAAGTAAAGTAGTTATTTAATAAAGAATGAATTTAAATCTTCAAGTAGAATTACGATATTTAGAGTCTAATTTTAGTAAGTTATTATTGACTGGAAAGTTAATAATAATATGGTTTAATAGTTAATTAATAGATCATTATATCTATAGCTCATAATAGTCTAGAATTTAAATTTTATATAAGATATTTCTTTATAAAGACTAGAAATGACTTAAAGCTTTGATTTATAAAAGCCTTAATAGACTTAAGATTTTGATTTATGAAGGTTTTAGTAGATTTAAAAGTTGGTTTATAGATGGTTTCAATAGACTTAAAGTATAAGAAATTCTTAATTTCTATTATTTAACTATTTCTTCTATTAATCTTATAGTAAACCTATTATTCTAATCATTATAATCTCTTTATAGATTTATCTAATATCAAGTCAATTAATTGATAAAAAGAATTAATCAATTAATTAGAATAAATATGAAAGAAATAGGCTATGGAGTCTTATTGAAATAGTTAAGAGAGGTTTTATATAAATAAATAAATAAAGGGAGGTTTGGATTAATTGGTATAGTCTTTAGCATAATTGAATAGATATTAATAAAGATATAGATATTAATATTAATAATAAGTATAGATAGGGATATAATATCAAGAGAGAAGTTGATATGACGTTAGGTTTATAATTTATTAAATTAGTAATAGGTAATTAGTACAAAGTTAAGAAGAAGTAATAATTTGTGATTATCAAAGAATAAATTATTTAGAGTAATATCTAAGCATAGTATTAATATTCATATAAATACTAATAGTAATGAGAAGTTTGGATGTTATAGAGAATAGGGAATTTTATAGTATTAATATTAAAATAGAAATGATTTTTAGAAAGATTAAGTTTATATTATATAGAACCTTTAGCTCTATTATACTTAGGCTACTAAGTAGTCTATTTACTAAATATTCTAATATTATACTTTGATTAATTTAGAGTATAAATCATGAAAGTAGTATAATCTTAATTCTAATAATCAATTGTTTATAATAAATAGACAATATAGAGTTATAAGAGTGATAGGCAATACTTAAGGCTTTATTTACTCAAAATGGGTTATTAGGATAAATATAAATAATAGTTAAATAGCTAGAATTCTCACATATTTCAATGAGAATCTTTTAGATAATCATGATATAGAAGTTAAATAGAAAATAAAATATTTCAATAAGGTAAAAAAACATTTGTTTTAAATCTCATTATAAGACTCAAGATGTAATTAATATTCTTATAGTTATTATATATACTAGCTTTATAAATAATAGTAGTAATTAATAGAACTTTGAAATATACATTATATATCTCTTTAGAAACCTAATAATATAATATGCTAATAAATAAAATATTATTACTATTTTGATAATCAAAGTAAAAAGTTTAATATTATTATTAGTTACTTAAGAGGCTATTTTAACTAGTTATCTTATTATTATAGTCTGAATGTACCTTATAATAAATATATTTAGTAGAAATAGAATATATAAACCTCACCCTACTATTTGAATTTAATATGTTAATTAGTAAGTAATATATTTTATATTTATCTAAATAGTATAACTATATATAACGCTATAGTATATAGATATTTATAACTACTAGTTATAGTGAGAGGTTTAATAAGAATACTTTAAGATTAAATATATTGTCTTAGGAAATCTTAGAGTTAATAATCTTCTAGAGCTTTTCCAAAATTATTAATTTAGTATTTGTATTTTTTAAATTAATATAATAGATTAATTAAACTACTTGAGTTTTATAATAAGAACAAGAACTTTAAAAAGGCTCTTAGTATTTGAAAGTTCTAATAAAGCTTTTAACTATTAGTTAGAATCTTTAGATCTTAAGTTATAGTAATAATAAGATTATATAAAAGACTTAAAAGTACTAGAAGTATCTTTTAACCAATACGAAATACTTGAATAGCTTATAAATGGTACTATCTTTCTTAGTATAAAAGTAGAAGTTCAATAAGAGTGATAGGATAATAAAAAGGCTTCTTATAAAATATAAATAGAAAGCTTAATTAGTATGATTTAAGAAAAGGCTAGCTTATAAGTAAAGCCCTTAAGTCGAAGGGGTATATTAAGAATAATATACTCAAGAAATAGAGTTTGCCCTAGTTGAACCCTAAGTGTTAGTATTATTTCTATAGATCTTAGCCTATTTAAACTATTTAAAATAAGGTCTTATATAATACAGTTAGCTATACTTAATCATATAAAATATATATCAGATTTTACCTTTTATTTATTTATAATAAGTATACTCTTAGTATATAGAATAGAGTCCTTTATAAGAAGAATAAATCTATTCAAACTATATTAAAGTTCTATTTCCAACTAATATATTAAAACTATTAGTTCAGCTTCTATAATTCTATATAGCTCTATATATCAAAGTACAATGTTCCTATAAGAATTACCCTTATTATAAGTATTTCTAAAACTATTAATTTTTTATCAAAACTATATTAGAATAAATAGCTAGTATTATACTTTAATATTAGTAAAATAATAGTATAAAAGCTAATAATTCTTCTAGTTCTATAAAGGATCTATTTAGATCTCTAAAGTATTTTTATTAGGAGTTCTCTAAGAAATCTAATAAAGAATCCTAGAGAAATCCTATAGGAAACCTTAGTAATTTCCCAAAGGGAATCTTAGTAAGTTTTAATAAGAAATGTTAGCAATTTCTATTAGAAAATCCTTATAAAGGTTTATTAAAATATTAAGTCTCTTAGAATATTCTATATTAATTATTTATCACTAAAGGTTTTTACTTCAATAATTTATTATAATAGAGTAATTGTAATTACTTCACAAGGCAAAAAGACTCTGTTTATAAATACATTAGTTGACTGGAAAGTATAAGAGAGAAGGATAATTAAACTTTGGTAAAATTAGAATAAAAGAGTATAATATATAAGTAACTTTATATAAGTTATTATATTAATATAATTTCAAAAGTCTAATTTTATAAAAATACTAAGTATATTAATTGAATTCTAATGATTCGTTGTTCTTCTGATTACACGTTTTTAATATTTTCTTTTCTATTCTTAATATTTCCTTTTTTATAAATAATATAAATAACTTCTTTATATTATTTGTTAGAACAGTTAGAGAATTCTTTTAGATTATTCTAAAAAGAATAAGGATTTCCTTATTATTAATAATTTAATTAACTTCAGAATTAACATGATTACTAATAAAGAGATACATAAATATTATTAAATGTCTTCTAAAGGCGTTAATATTATTAATATTATTTATAATAGAATTATCATAATTTATAGAATTAAACTTATTAAAAAAAGCTATTCTTTATTAAGAATATAGTAGTTTTTCTAAATCTTTCTAATCCTTAAGTATTTATTTTCTATAAATCTATGAGAGATTTATAGGATATTTATAAAAAGACTAGAAGGATTAAGCTAAGATATTTATTATTCCTAATAGGATTAATATAAAATAAATAAGGTATTTTATAATTACATCATTTATTAAGAAATAGAACTTATTTTAATTAATATTAATTATTATTCCTCAGATTATTTAAAGAATTAGTCTATCTTCATATATATAATAAACAATAGATTGATCAATTTTAACTTCTTCTTTATTTACCAATATTCTATTAGGTTCAATAGTTATAAGTTTAGTTAATTAATTAATTCAATTAAAGGTTAATATAATTTTGATATTATTAAGATTCAAATTAGAAGTTGAAATTTCATTTACTAATTAGAAACTTTACTATATATTTTAAATAGACTTAGTAAACTTTACTTATTATATTAAATGGAATCTTTTTGAATCAATTATCCTTTCAGAATTTATCTAAAAACTAGGAGATTATAATTATTATAAATATCCAAAGAAAATATAAGAATAATAAAGATTTCTATAATATCTAGTATATTATAGAATACTATAGAAAGCTTAGGATTCTAGTAGACTTTTATAGGGATTTCCTAATAGAAATTATAAAGATTTTCCTAAGATTTCCTATTAGAAATTACTAAGATTTCTTTTTAGAAATTACTAAAGTTTCTTATAAGATTTCTCTAGGATTTCTTATTAGATTTCCTAAAGACTTCTTAATAAAGATATTTTAGAAATCTAAGTAGACTTTTTATGAAATAGAAGAATTATTAGTTTTTATATTATTATTTTATTAGTATTAAAATATAATAATAAGTAGTATAACTTATTTCTTATTATTAAGACTTTAGTTTACTTTTTAACTAACTGATTAATATAACTAGAAAATATAAATTAATAATAGAATTCTAATTTTATAAAATAATTAAGATATTTCTTATTTTTAGAAAGTTATATTATTATAGTAGTATAGAAGTTAGTAGATAGTAAGTAAAACTAATATTATAATTATTTAATTAGTATAATTTAGATTTCTATTAAATCTATTTTAAGTAAATTAAATATTTTCTATATATAACATAG
Organism: Colletotrichum spinosum; assembly: GCA_004366825.1. Lineage (NCBI taxonomy): Eukaryota > Fungi > Ascomycota > Sordariomycetes > Glomerellales > Glomerellaceae > Colletotrichum > Colletotrichum spinosum. The sequence continues at coordinate 9,386 of QAPG01000781.1, forward strand.
ATTTATATTTCTCAAATAAATATTTAATATAATATAAAGTTAAGTTATTAGAATTAATTGAGGAAGTTTCTTAAAGTTATTTTATATTATGTATTGTATATTAATTCTTAAATATATATGTAAAATAGAAGTATATATTTAAGTTTTAGTCTTAATAATTTATTAATACAAATTCTAATTATAATAAAGTTAGAAGAAGATTAATCTTTAGATAACTTCTATTTATTATAAATAATAAATTATAACTATTTTTAGAAGAATAATTATTTCTATATAATATGTTCTTAAATTTATATTTAAATAAATCTTTCTTAGGTTTAAAATAAGGAATTTAAGAAACTAGAGCTTTTAGAAGATTGAGAATTTATAAAAATCCATAATTAGACTTAAGAAGTTTGAGTTAAGTTCTTCTAATATGATTCTTATATAGTAAAGTAATTTTCTTACTTATTCTTGTAGTTAAACCTACTAAGTCTAAATTAATAGTTTTAGTAATTATTTTTTAATTATAGTTATTTAAACTAAGTAGAATCTTATTTAGAGTATTAGGTTTAATTTTCATATAACTTATATTAAGATATAAATTTAATATATTTAAATTTATTCTTCTTATATTTACTAAAAATAGAAATATTAAGAAATTAATAAAAGGTTATTAGGAAAAATCAATAAATATTATTAAATATTAAGAATTATATATATAATCTTTTATATTAATAATACTATTAGTAATTTATAAATTTATCAATCCTTGATAAAATGTAATTCTAATTATAAGGAAAATAGATATATGTCTTAATCTACTTCTTGATCTACCTTTTAATGTAGTTTATAATTTATTACTAAATCTATTTTTAAATTTAAGTAATTATTAGAAGCTATTAGTTTTATTTTATTAGATATATAGAATATTATAGTTAGAATAAAGTAGAAGATTAAACAATCACTTTTTAAGATTACTATTAAAATCCTGTTTATTAGTTATAGTAAAAGAAGAAAGCAATTTAAGAATTAACTTATTAAATATAGATCTTAAGGAATTACTATAGAATTATAAATTGAAATTAAAGGAAATTAGATTTTTTAACTTTTTTAATTCATATAATATTTCTAAAGAATTCTATATAGAAGGTATTAAAAAGGTTTATATAAATATAGAATGATTTATTAAAGTAATAAAACTCTATATGGATAATTCTAGTTATTATTATTTAGTATTTATTAAAGTTATATCTTAATATCTCTATAGAATTACTAATAATTAGTATATAATAGATTTTACTAATAAATAATAAGAAGTATTCTAATATTACTAATATAGTTTTAATAATGAGATTATGTTATTTAAAGTTAGATTTAAGGTTTCTATTTAAATAGTAGAATAAGAACTTAAGAAAGTTTATTATATTACAAATAATATTTATAATAAATTAGATGTTAGGATATTTATTATTAAAATTATAAGTCTTATGAAATAAATATAATATTATAAATCTGAAATTCTTAGAGTAATTTATAGTAAATTATACTTTAATCTAATTATAAGAATTTTTAGATTTAGACTAATTATCAAAAGAGATAAATAGATTATATTTATAATAGATTATTAAAATAGATAGATAAGAAATATAACTTCTAAAAAATAGAAAGACTTAAAAAAACAATTTATATAAAAGTAATATAATAAGTTGGAAAATATTATAAATTAGATAAATTACTAAATATATTAGTTATATAAAATATAATTAGACTTTTTAATATAATGTTTACTTAGATTAAACTAATTTAATAAATTATAATATATTACTAAAGGAGTAATTTATTTTATTAATTAATCTCAAAGAAAGCTTTTAATTAATATAGGATTTCGTTCTATTAGAAAACAATAGAATATATTTATAAGAAGATATAATTAATTTAAAAGAATAAGTTAAGATATTAAATTAGGAAAAGTTATTTATAATTAATATTTTAAATTAGATCTTATTAATAAAAATAGATTATAGAATTGAATAGATATTTAAGTTTTTAATCCTAATAGTTATATTAATTATAAAGTTAAGAAAGATATAAAAGGAAGTTCTTAGAAATAATATAATATATATACTATTGATAATAATTATAAATCTATAGATTTAGAAGATAGTATTGTAAAGTTAATTTAAATAGAAAATATAAATATTATTTCTAATAAATATATTCTAAGTAATTATTAAGAACTATTAGAATATTAAGATAATTTCTTTATTTCCTTAAGATACCCTATTTATAATACATTAATGAGTAAGAAGTATAAGGAAAAAGAGTAATATTATTAAAAGTACTAAAAGAAGATTAGGCTTTTTAAAAAATATAAATTCTTAGAATTAAAACTCTTTTTAATAATTATACTATTAGTTATTTTATATAAAGATATTTACATTTATATTAAGATATAAAATATACAAAATAGTACTATTTTTAATATATAAATTAATACTAGAATTATAAGATGCCTTATTTAAAAGGATATTTTAAATTAAATATCTAATTATTAATTTAATCTAGATTTAATTATATAATCATCAGGAGTAGGAATTTTATGAATAAGAAGTTAAGCTATATTTTCTTTATTTTACTAAAGAATAATAAACAATTTACTTAAAGTTATTAAATTTAATTTTAGAATTTAAGTAATTAATAAACTTAAGGCTAGAATCTTATTAGGCTAAGGATTTAATATTTCTAATAGAATTAATATCTTTAATATTATAAGAATTATTAAAATTGAATTATACTAAGGTTTTAAAATCTTAATATAAATATATCTAAAGAATATTTAATATCTATTTAGTAAAATTAGTTAAGAGTTTAATAGTTCTTCTAGAAATCTTAATATATATTCTAATCAATACTTCTTAAAGTTTAAAATTAATATATTTATATTTCGACTTATTTATAATAGTATAACTTATATAATAATAGGTTAGTAGCTATTAGTAGCTATATATAACTATTTATTAGAAATTTAGAAAATTCCTAAAAATTAGAAAATTAGATATATTTCTACTAACTTGTATAAAGAAATAATAATATATAATTTTAAAAAAGATAGTATTATATTTTTTAACTATTTTAATATTAAAGATACTTATTTAGTAATTATAAGTAAATTATGTTAAGATTAAAAATTAGGTTTAAAATTTGATTCTAATAAGAATATAGCTTTTATATTATAGGAGGTAATTATATATAACGATTTAAAGAGGTTTATTTAAAATATCTCTGAAGTTATCATTAAATATTTAATCTTATAGAAATAAGAAGATTAAATTAATATAGAAACATATAGAAAGATTACTATATTTCTAATAGATAATTATTATAAAGAGAAAATAGTATAATATTTATATCTAGCTAGTTTAGAAAACTAAAAGTTTCTAGATAATAAATTTAATAGAATATATAAAAAAGATAATTCAAATAAACTGATTCTTATATAGTATTAAGGGTTTTAATTTTTATTATTTAGACAATAGTAAATAGAAAGATAAAAGGATAAATAGTTATAGATTTAAGAATAATAAATAAAATTATAATTCTAGATATTTATCTAATATTACTATAATTTGAAGTTATATAGATATCCTATAGAAAGAAGTTTATTATAGTGATTAATACTAGATAATACTTCTATTAAATACTAATTATTAAAGATTATTAGGAATAATTAATAATTATTAATTATTAAGAATAAGAAAAACTTATAGTAATATTAATAGGATTTAGAAATTCTTTAGTTTATACTTAAAGATTTATAAATAAAATCTTTAGATTATATTAGGAGTTTACTTAGGTATTTATTAATAACATTATAATTATTTTACAAATTACTAATAAATACTATTAGTAATTAGATATTATTTTTAATTTGTTTAATTATTAAAGTTTAAGATGTTTAAAAGATAAATATTTTATTAGATTCTTTTTAATTAAACTATTAAGATTTAAAATAGATAGTTTTAGATTTTGTAATATTAAAAATAGAATATAAAGATTTGAAAATAATAAGTTTTGAAAAACCTTAGTATTTTTAGAGAAATAGATAGGAGTAATAGGATATTTATATTATCTTATTTTAAAATATACCTTTAGAATTAAATTTCTTTAGAATGGGAAAATAAGATTATTAGTTAAAAGATATTAATAAGGAATTACTACTAGTTAAAAATATAAATATTATTATTTAGAAATAATATTTAAATTAATTTAAGAGGAAAAAAATAGCTTTAAAAATAAGAAAATAATACTTATTATTAAGATGATATTAATTTATTATAGTTTAAACTAAATACTATTTATTTAAATTAATATTCCTTAAGGATATAGATATAATACCTTTGTTTTCTATATAAAAGATAAAGGAAATAATTAGAAATCTAGAAATTAAATATTATATATTTTAGTTTAACTAATTATTTATATTAGCTAGATACTAGTAAGTATTACAATATAGTATTAGCTAATAGAATTAGAGGTTATTTATTTAGTTTAAACTATTTAAAAATTTAAGATATTGATTTAATTAGTTAGAAAAATATTATTAATTATTCTAATAAATTCTATTTTTATATTAGATATTATAGTTTAAAAAATCCCTTTTACTATAGATGGAAGAAGAGTTAATTTATATTTTATTTTAGTTATAAAATATGTTTTATAATCTTAATTTAAATATTATTATATTTCTAGAAATATTAATATTATTTCAAATATACCATTTAGGATATAAATTAGTTGAATATTAATCTTAAGAAATAGAGAATTAGATAAAATATAGAATGATTAAGTAGTTTATATTATAATAGAAGGTAGACTAAATGAAACTACTAAATAAAATCTTAAAGATTTATATATTATTAATATAAAATTTAATAAGATTTATAAAGAATTATAATAATTTAAAGATTTAGATAGACTATCTTTAAAGATTTCTAATAGACTTCCCTATTTTATTAAATATTTAAAATAGTAAAGATTACATATTCCTAATTTAATAACTAGATAGTTTATTAAAGCTATATATAAATATAACTAGTATTAAGGAATATAAAAGACATAATATAATATATTACTAATATATATAATCTTATATTTAATTAAGAAGATTATAGAATTTATTAAATATTACTTTATATATAATCTACTATAATAATTAAAGATAAAATCTTTAGGAGAATTCTAATTAATTTTATATTTATTAAAATAATTTTATATTATTCCTATAGACTTTATTATTAGACTTCTAGATGTATTTTTAGATTTTTTTCTATAGAAACTTATTAGATCTTTATTATATAACTTATTAATAATAATAATAGATAAGTTTTCTAAAGTAATATTATTAATTCTAAGATATATAATATATAGATTTATTAATTAGGTAAAAGTCTTATTCTAATCTTTTTATATAAGAAATTAGGGAATTCTTAAAGTAATTATTTTAAATTATAATTTGAAGTTCCTATTAGAATTCTAGAAATTATTATAGAAATATCTAAATATTTAATTATATGTTTTAATAATATATTATTTTTA
>QAPG01000782.1:0-14634 GCA_004366825.1 Colletotrichum spinosum
TAAAATAATATAATTATATATAAAGTTATAATATATAGATATTTATAACTAGTAGTTATAATAAGAAGCTTAATAAAACTACTTTAAGATTAAATATATACTTTTAGGAGATCTTATAACTAATAGCTTTATAAAGCTTCTCTAGAGTTACTATTTTAGTATTTTTATTATTTAGATTAATATAATAGATTAATTAAACTATTTAAAGTTATAGTAAGAAGAAGAACTCTAAGAAGAATTTCTAATAGTTAAAAATCTTAATAAAAGCTTAAGAAGTATTTAAAGTACTTCCTAATCAATAAAAGGCGTCTAAATAGCTTATAAATAGTACTATTCTTCTTATTATAAAGATAGAAATTTAATAAGAATAATAAAGTAATAAGAAAAACTTCTTATAACATATAAATTAAAGGTTTAATTAGTATTATTTAAAAAACTAGTTTATTAGTAGAGCTTTTAAAGCTAGAGGGGTATATTAAGAATAATATATTTAAAAAGTAGAGTTTATATTAGATAAACCTTAGGTGCTAGCGCTATTTCTATAGGCCTCATTTTATTTAAACTACTTGAAATAGAGTTTTACGTAGCGCGTATAGCTATATTTAGGAACACATAATATATACTAGATTTTGCCTCTAAGTTATATGCAATATATTAACTTAAATAGGATAATATTAATATACTTAAAAGTATAAAACAATTTAATTAACATTTAATATAAATAGAAGATTTTAAATATTTAAAATTGATTATAAGAATATTTTTAAATAGAATATTAAAAAGTCAAATCTATAATAAATTATAATATTTAGTTATTTCTACTTTATATTTAAAATTGTATTTAGTTTTATAATATTTTAAATAATCTAAACTATATATTTTACTTAATAATAATATTTATCTTAATACTAGCTTATAACTAGTAAAAAATAAAAATCAAATTACTGTTTACTATATATCATTATACTTCTAGTTTTAATGTTCAGCATTATAAGAATAAAAGAATATATATTAATAGTAATCATTAATATAAGAAAAGATTTATTAAAGCTAGAGTTTAAAATAAATAGTTAAAAGTTATTAGTAAAATTATAGGATTAAAGATTATTCTTAACCTCTTGAATTGGAATAAAGAAGAACTCTGCTATAAGAAATAAGAGCTAGGTATTATGTAATTTATTATATTATTTTATTTACATCTTTAGAATAATACTAGAGTTTCCTAGAAATCTATATAGCTACTTAGAAAAAGAAAACTATAGAATAAATACAAAGGTATCTAGCCATGATGATTGAAAATAAGACTATTACTACATTAGACTGAACTTTAATATAATTTTCTGAGTATTATAACTAATAGATAGTTTGTAAATATTTAAGAGAAGATTGTCTAATTACCTTATTAATTACTATATTCAATTAATAATATTAAAGACTAAGTATTCGTTAGATAATGCTTGAATTTGAATATTTTACTATTATACTAATGATTAAATATCTTAAAATATTATAATAGTAGTATTGAAAGTCTTTGATCTATTCAAAGTTATATGCCTCTTAGTGCGTTTTAAAAACTCCATACCTAATAGTTAGCCCGTACTCTTATAAACCCTATATATAATAATACTAAAGAACTAGTTAAATAGAGGAAATTTCAGTAACTAATAATATAATTAACTTATATACTTACTACTAAATAAGGTAAGTAAATTATAAAAGAAAAGCATACATCTATTAGTCACAACTACTTTCTAAAGACTTATAATATAACTTGTATATAATATCTACTACTAGCTACTAGAATCTATTATTAGCTACTTATGATTATTAATTAGTAATAGCTAGTAGTAAACATCAATAACCAGTAATAATTACTATGTTTAGTTTTTGAATTAGAAAGAATATTATATTTACTTAGTCATACTTATCTACTATAGGATTCAAACCTATTACTTTTAATATAAAATAGTAAAAGCTAGCTAGATATTAAATTACTTTATCAAATAAGACTTATAGTATTATTGGAATATAATTATGGATAGTTTAAAAGATATTTAAGTATATTAGAAATACTAAAGAGATAGATTCTAGCTAGCTACTAAGTATTTTTTATATGAACCCTTATAATCAGTTACGTGTAAGTCTGCTGAAAAGAATTGATTTTAACTAGCTAGAGTCTATTTCTTAACTTACTTTATACTAATACTCATAGCTATAGTTATTCTAAATCTTAATATTATATTTAATACTATACTAATACTATATAACGTAATATTTCTAATCTCAAGTTATTTTAACATTTCTAACTATAAGTAAATAATAATCTTTATAGGAGATCTCAATATATATAGTCTTTTAAAAAGATAAAGCAATATTTAATAAGCTACTTCTAAAACATTTCTAGAATATTTGAAGTTATTATTAAATATTTTACTTTTAGACGTCAAACTCTATTTTATTCTTTTAATGTTCTACTTTTTAACTATACTAATAGTTTTATATACTAATAATACTTCAGAGTTAAATTTAACTACAACTATGTTAAGAAGACTATAAAAAGCAGTAAACTTATTCTTATATAATACTAGCTCCTTTAAAAATTTATAAAGATAGTAATAGTGCTTATAATTGTCAATAATTTCAATAAGACTTATATTTATATTAAGATTATAGAGGTTAAGAATACTAATAGTTCTCATTATTATAGTTTCAATTAGTAGTAATAGTAAAACTATGTAATTCCAGCTATTTAGCTATTACTCTATTTGGCCTAATACTCTATTCTAAATATATAAGAGCTTGAGTATTCTTTATTATTCTTAAAACTCTATATTTCTTATTTATAATAGAAAGTTAGGTATTAGAGCTAAGATTATATTACTATTACTATTATACTCCAAATCAACTAAACTATAATATCAAAGTATTTAGTAAATCAACTACGTAGTTGCCTAGATATAATGGAGGTAAAAGGTTTATATTATAAAAAGTTCATTTCTCTAATATTAATTATGTTTGAATAGTAGAATTTCGAAATTATCTATTTCAGGTAAGATTTAAACTTCCTATTATTATAACTATTTTTACTTTTATTAATATGACTTTTTAGATCTTATTCTAAATGACTTATTCTTTAATAAACAAGAGCTATGAACTACTCTTAACTTCTTACTTATGATTTATTACTAGTTAATCAAGATATATATCTAGCTTTATATTAACTTCTTTATTCATATTATATTCCTCACTATACTTACTATTAATGTTAATATCTATATTTCATAAATATTGACGTAAACTATACTGAAGACTATTTTACTTAATTTTAAGTTTCTTTTAATCTATTTATTCATAAAAGACCTCCTTATATCATTTCTATCAACTTCATAGTTCACTTATTGTCTTCGTTTGTAATTAATTCATTAATTCTCTTCATCAAATACTTAATTTAGAAAGATCTATAGGAAAGCTACATTAATTAGAACAATACTAAGTTTGCTAAGCTAATAAAAGAAATAGTGAAGTAATATAAGCTAAGAATCTCTTATATTTCAAGTATATTACTACTTTGTATTAATTGATTACTATATCTACTAAGACTTTTAAAAATAAGACTTCTAGTTCTGTTTTGAGATTTATAAATTAAGATATTAAGTTTATTAAGACATTTATAAAGATGATATTTAAGCTTTCTTATACTTTTATAAAATAGTATTTCTTTTGAGATTCAAGTTTTAGACTACTATAGATTATAAGTTTATTAATCTTCTAGATTAACTATTAAGTTATATTATAATTGGTTATTGATATATTAATAATTTATCAGAATTAGACTCTGAATATTCTTATTATTTATTAAGATGCCAATTAAATCCGTATTAAATGATTACTTTACTTTTGAAGGTTATTATTTCAAAACATAGATAACTGTAAATTAAATTTCATTTCTAAAATAAGAAAGGTTAGAACTATAAGATTTAGTCCATTCATATGGTAGCTTTACTTATTAAGAAGAATATCTCTTTAGATTTAATTAAGCCTATTATTACGATTGATATCAATAAACATAATGAAGCTTTTAGTTATATATAGTTGAAGTTCAAGAATAGTCTTTTGCATATTATTGAGAATGATACTAATATTCTTTGTATGTTTGGTTATTTAAAACGACTTTTTAAATTGACTAGGTTTTCTAATAACTTACTCATTAATTATACATTCTTTAATATTATATTAAGTAATTTTAGGTCTATAGAAAAGTATCTAAAGGAAATTAGAAAGCTTAGTAATATTTTCTCTCTTAATGAAGAAAAGTAATCAACCTAGTAATATTTTGTCTTCTACTAAGATTAAATTCTAGAATTAAATTATTATTACTTCATAATAAATAAATAACATAATATATAGTCTGTATATAGGTTATTGAAAACTATAATCTATTCAAACCAGAATCAACGCTTAAATATATATAAATAGACTAGTTAAGCTTTGTATTAATTAGTATAGCTATATAGTAGACTTCGTATTATTATTAATATACCTTTTCTTATATACTTTTCTAATAGTAGAACTACTAAAAATAACTTTATACTATTCTAAACAGTATACTATTATAAATAGAATAAAGTAAATAGTTTCCTAAAATAGTTATTTGAATATTTAAATAAAACAAAATAATATCTTATAATGAATATATTATGAGAAGGACTAATAGCTCGCCATCTACTATTACTTCTAGTAGATATATTACTCTCAAAAATATAACTTCAGCCTTCCTACTTCCTAACTAATTACTATAGCTAGCCCCTTGTTAATTTAAAACTAAACTTCTTATAACTATAACTAGTATACCGATTCTATATTAACCCTTTTAATAGTAAATAACTAATAGCCCCTTCTATAATAACTTTGAATTTCTATATTTTTATATTCTTATATCTTTATAGCTATTAATATATAAATTTAAATATCTTATTTAATTACTTTTGCTCTATACCTAGAATGGTATCTAAGCTTTTTACTTTATATATAGATTTAACTATAAATCTTACTTAATAATAGTATTTATACTAATACTAACTTATAACTAGTTAAAATAGTAATAGAATTACTTATTATTATAGATAATTATACCCCTAGTTTTAATATTCAATCCTATAGTAATGGAAGACCTTATAGTAATAATTAGGGAGAATTTTATTAAGACTAAAACTTAATATATATAGCTAAAAGTAACTATTAAGGTTATAGAATTAAGAGTTTTTTAAAACTTCTTAAAGATAAGATAAAGTAGAATATTTATAAGAGCTAGGTATTTTATAACTTATTATTCTTCTATATTTTTTATAATAGAACTAAAATCTCCTTAAAATCTATATAGCTATTTATAAAAAGAGAATTATAAGATGAGTATAGAGATATCTAGTTATAACTATTATAGTTAAAGCTATTAATATATTAGACTGAATTTTAATTCAATCATTCTAAATATTATAATTAATAAGTAACCTATATATATTTAAAAGAAAATTATCTAATTATTCTATAAGTTATTATACTAAGCTATAAACTTCAGATACTAAGTATTAATTAGATAGTACCTTAATATTAATACTCTATTGTAATACTAGTTACTAAATACCTTAGAGTATTATAGTAATTTAATTATAAAGATTTTAGATGTTATCTAGCTATACTAGAAGTATCTATATTTATATAATTATTATTTATATATTAGCTATATTTAATGTATTAAGATTATTTACTAATAAGAGTAAGCTGAATCCTATTATATTTATAAAGAGATTATAAGTTAGCTTATATTAATAATAGAGAACTTTTATATTAGTAGTATAAATTTTCATCTTAGGAGTAAGTAAGGCTTAGTTTATAATAGGGATATTAAGGTTATAGATATTAAAGTTGTAATAAATATTTAAATAGAATACCTATAGTCAGTAGTAATTAAATATCTCAAGATATTTAAATTATATATAGTTATAAAAATATAAAAGTATAAAGTTATTATAAAAGAAGTTGTTAGTTATTTGTTATTTATAAAAAGATTGATATAAGATAGGTATACTAACTACTATAGCTATAAGGGGTTTAACTTTAAATTAACTAGGAGCTAGCTATAGTAGTTAGTAGAAAGGTAGGAAGGCTAAAATTATACTTCAAGAAGTAATATATCTACTAGTAGTTATAGTAGAGAGCGAGCTATTAGCCCCTCCTATTCAAATATCTTAAGATATTCAATTACTATTAATTATAAATATTCTATTCAAATATTAATTATAATTTTAATATGTATAATCTTATAATATCTATTAAATCTTATCTACTCTTAAGATAAAACTTTATATTATCAATATTAAAGTTCTCTACTATTAATACAAAGTAAGTTTCAATTTGTATATAAATATAATAAGACTTAGTTTACTCTTATTAGTAAATAATTATAATATGTTAAATATAATGAATATATAAATAATACTTATATAGATATAGATATTTCTAATATAGCTAGATAGTTTTTAAAACTCTTATAATTAGATTATTATGATATTCTAAAATGTCTAATAATTAGTATTATAATAAAATATTAATATCTAATTTCTAATATTACTAATTTAATATAATAGTTTATAAAATAGCTAGACAATTGTCTTTTAGATATTTACAAACTATTTACTAATTATAATATTCAGAATAACTTCATTAAAGCTTAGTTTAATATACTTATAGCTTTAATTATAATAGAAATGGTAAGATATTTCTATATGTATCTTATAATTTTCTTTTTATAAATAGCTAAATAGATTTTAAAGATATTTTAGTTCTATTATAAAGCTTATAGAAGAATAAGAAATTATAGAGTACCTAACTCTTATAAGTATTTTATTTTATTCTATTTTTAAGAAATTCATTAAAGTTCTTAATCTTATTACTTTAGTAGTTATTTTTAATTATATATACTAAGCTTTAGCTTTAATGAGGTTCTCTTGCATTATTACCATAAGGCTTTCTACTATTATAGAATTAAATATTAGAACTAGAAGTATAATTATTTATAATAATAAGTAATCTCACTACTATTTTACTAGTTACAAGCTAGTATTAGTATTAATACTATTATTAAATAAGATTTATAGTTAAATCTATATATAAAGTAAAAAGCTTAGATATTATTCTAAATATAGAGTAAAAGTAATTAAATAATAGATATATTATAAATTGTTATATATTGAACTATTTTCTATTCTTCTTTAATTAAAGTAATTAGTTAAGTCCTTGTAAAATATTGTTTATCTAATTTTCAAGTACTATAAATAATCTATTTGTTCTTTTTATCTACTAATCTCTTCCTTCTCCACTATATTCATATATTTCATAATTAGTATCTTATATATATTAATAATATTGTTAATAATATGAGCTTTATATATCAATTCTAAGTAAAATAACAGATTCCTATTATTATCAATATTCTAAATATAACCTAAACCTACTAAAACTAAAATAATTACTAACATTCCTCTTAATATTACTCTTAATATATTAATATATTTCAACCTAGCTTACATTTTAAATAATTCCATATTTTCTTCCGCTTATTCTATTTCTAAATTAACGGGATATTCCTTAAGAAATAATTATAATTCATAGTTAGACATTATAGTAAATATCTTCTATTCTTACTTAATTATGAATAATAACTCTAATACTTTCCTTTATTTCTTTTAGTAGATCTACTTTACTTAGTATTTTTTAATATACTATATTTAATATAAAGAAAGTCATAGTTATTATTGTTCTATACTTCCTACTATTTATATTCTTATTAATCTTACTAAGTCTATTTTTAATCAATTAATTCTTGAAATTCGAAGCTAGATTAGTAAAATAATAAATATCTTTGTATCTAATATGAATTTAACTTTTCAATAGTGGTTTTAACTCTAGTTTTTTACTTAGTCTTCTTTTAATAGGTTTCCTAATTTATAAGAACACCTATTACTTTTACTACTACCTAAAACTTCTAATATACCTTAGTTGAGTAATATTAACTTTATTATTACTAAGGAATTGGCTATTACTATAAAGAAAATACTTATATCTATTAATTTAGTTATTTTTACTCTATACTTAGAATAATATCTAAGCTTTTCACCCTATATATAGATTTAACTATAAATCTTACCTAATAATAGTATTTATACTAATACTAGCTTATGACTAGTTAAAATAGTAGTAAAACTATCTATTGTTATAGAAAATTATATCCCTAGTTCTAATATTTAACCTTAAAGTAATAAACGACTTTATACTAATAATTAGGAAGAGTTTTATTAAAGTTAAAGCTTGATATATATAGTTAAAAGTAACTATTAAGGTTATAGAGTTGAAAACCTTTATCAACTTCTGAAAAATAGAATAAAATAGAATACTAAAAGCTAGGTATTCTGTAATCTATTACTCTTCTATATCTTTTATAATAGAATTAAAATCTCTTCAAAATCTATATAGTTATTTGTAAAAAAGATCCTATAGAATAAATATAAGGATATCTAATTCTAACTATTACAACTAAGGCTATTAGTTTATAAGAATAGGTTTTAATGAAATTATTCTAAGTATTATAATTAATACGTAGCTTATAGATATCTAAAGAAATGTTATCTAGTTAACTTAGAACTTACTATATTAAGTAAATAACATTAAAGACTAAGTGTCAATTACATAATACCTTAATATTAATATATTACTATAATATTAATTATTAGATATTTTAAAATATTATAGTATTATGATTGAGGAAGTTTTAAAAGTTATCTAGTTATATTAAGAGTATTCATATCTATATAAATGTTATTTATTTATTAGCTACATTTCATATATTAAGATTATTTATTCATAAGAGTAAGCTAAGTCTTATTATATATATATATAGAAACTATAAGTTAACTTGTATTAATAGTAGAAAACTTTTATATTAGTAGTATAAAGTTCTATCTTTAGGGTAAGTAAGGTTTAGTCTATAATAAAGATATTAAGGTTGTAGATATTAAAGTTGTAATAAATATTTGAATCAAGTGCCTGTAGTTATTAGTATTTAAATATCTTAAGATATTTCAATCATATATTAATAGCTATAAGGGCGTAAGAATATAAAGATATAAAAGTATAGAGGTATGAGGTTATTATAGAAGGAGTTATGAGTTATTTAGTATTAAAAAGTTGACATAAGGCGAATATACTAACTACTATAATTATAAGAGATTTAGCTTCAGATTAATTAAAAGCTAGCTATAGTAGTTAGTAGGGGGGTAGGAGGGCTGAAGTTATACTTTAAGAGGTAATATATCTACTAATAGTCGTAGTAAAAAGCGAGCTATTAGCCCCTCTTATTATTTCTATTAATACTAAATACTTTTATAATTATTCAACAGAAAACCTTGTCCTAATACTTTTGTCTAAAAATAGAAAGAATAATTAAACTAATAACTTTATGATTAAAATAAAGTAGGAGAAACTTAAACTTATTATAATTAAAGAAGAAGATAAGAAGACTAAAATTAATAATCTTATTAAATATCCCAAGGAAGTATTTTGAAGTTAAATTCAAGTCTACTAGGAAATCTATTTAAATTAGAAATTAAAACGTTTCCTCAAAGATAAATAACTTTAAATACTAATTTAGAAATACTAAGTATTAACTAGCTGGATTAAATAAGGAATTCTATCTTTTCTGAGAATACTCTAATAGAATCTACTTTTTCTAAACAAAGGTAATTTGGGTAAATCTATAGAAGAATATAAAACTTATTTCTTCTAGAAGTAATTATTAATATATAGTTCATTCAAAATATCCCTTATATTCTTTAATATTTAAACTTTATACTTTCTTATAAAAGTTATTTCTATATTATTAGAATTTGAAATAAAGGTTTGCTTTCTAATAAGTATTACTAGTATAAAATAAACTTAAAAGTGTTTGTAGAGCTTTATGTGTTTAGCCTTTTCCCTAGTAGATAGCCTCATATAATGCTTAGTAAAAGATCTCTATAATAGGAAAATGCCTATTTACGGATTATAGCTACTTAAAAAAGTTTATATTCTAGTTTTGTAATAAAACTTATAAAATATTTTAGATATATCTCAAAGTTACTTAGATTTTAGATAATAACAAAATAAGTAATTTAGTCTAAAGTTTTAATTCCAAATCTAATTCTTTTTAATGAAAGAATAAAAAGATTAGTAATATAACGAACTTCGTCTGACTTAAACTATAATCTCAAAAGTAGAAAAAGTTTAAATCAGCTTTCTTTAAACGTAAAAAGATCTCTAATTCTACTCTTTAGATTCTAGTTATTATATAATTAATAATTATTTAAATATTATAAGTAATACTACTTATCTAGCTATCTACTACTAATTACATCTCTAGGTCTTTAATAATTATAACTTAATCTTCTATTAATTAAATACCTATATTTTAGCTAATTACTAAGGGATTTAGAAATTAACACTTTAGTTTTAATATTCCTATAACTTCTTTTAATATTTCCTTTTTATTTTCAAAATGATTAGTAATAGTAAGTCTTATCTTTAAAGAATATTCAATTTTCTATATCTCTTTATATTAACCTTCACATACTTCTTACCATTTTGACTTGCTTTCTTAGAATTCTAAGTTTAAACAGTTTATTATAAATTAGATATAAACTTAATTAAAGAATTTTGTTTCTTATAGATAACTTAGAGAGTTTTTCACTTTCTTTATTTTCTATATTGATACTACTAAAATAACCTTTTAAAAAGTAAAACTTCAAAAATCTAGATCACTTGTATATATTATTTTAATAGTCAAGAATAGTTCTATGAAACTGTTTTATCTATTTTAACTAACCCTAAAAACCTTGCTTATAGACTTTTAAAGTTAAGGAATATTTGAGAATATTTAAACTTTATTTAAATTAAATACTTTATAAATCTATCTACTAATATTAAATCTATATACATATATAAATAAGCTTAAAGTTCTTTTTTAAACATTCTTAATATAATTATATAAGAAAGGCTAATAGTTTGTTATCTACTTTAATTATTAGTAGATATATTACTCCTCAAAATACAATTTTAATCTTCTTATCTTTCTATCAATTATTATAACTACTTCTTAGTTAATCTAAAGCTAAACTCCTTATAATTATAGAGTTTTATATGTTTAGCCCCCTTATTTAGTAAGTAGCTTTATGTAATACTTGGTAAATAATTTCTATAATAGAAAAATACTTAGTTATATACTATAGTTTATATATATCTCTATAAATAAATATAGTTAAAAGTATTTAATAGTATAGCTATTAGTTTAAACCTAGCTTTAACTTAGAAGTATACAGAGATTGAAAAGTAATAGAATAATAATTAGATATATAAACTTACTAGTATAAGCCTTTTGATAATTAGTAGTAGCTTCGAAGTATTAAACTTACTATAGTAATACTTATAATACTAACTCATATTAGTAATAATACTATTAGTAAATTTTAATAATACTAGCTATAGATATAAAAGAGAGCGATAGAAGACTAGCTAATTGTTCTTTAAAGTATAAGTTAATAGCTATCTGTAATAATAATACTACTACTAATAACAATAATAATAAGAATTATTATTATACTCAACCTTAATAATTTCGATATAAATATTAATTTTATAAAACGTATTAATAATAATAAGAATTATAGTTATTTTCATAAGGGTTTAAAGAAGTTAGTTTTATATAAAGACGATATTACTATTTTCTCTAGCTCTCTGAAAATGGTTAAAATTATATTTAGTTTTAGTATATTCTTAGAAGATAAAACTATTAGTAGAATTAGAAAGAATAAAGTTAAAGTAATAAAGAAGAATCTAGTATTTAAGAGTGAGGTATTTAAAGATAATTCTGAAAATTTTAAATATACTTTAGAGGTAGTTTGTTAAG
The DNA here is from genome assembly GCA_004366825.1 of Colletotrichum spinosum. Lineage (NCBI taxonomy): Eukaryota > Fungi > Ascomycota > Sordariomycetes > Glomerellales > Glomerellaceae > Colletotrichum > Colletotrichum spinosum. The sequence continues at coordinate 11,993 of QAPG01000782.1, forward strand.
TATTATTTTATTCTGAAAATATATATATATTGAGGTTTATATATCATGGAAGTTATTACTAGCTAATAGTGGGGAAGGCTGAAGATATTATTATTATAATACCTTAAGGTTCAATATATCGTACTAATTCAAAGATCTGAAGTAACTATAGCTATAGCTATGAGTATAGAGTTGGTTGGGGTTTAAATCCTAGCTAGAAGCTATATGTTATTTATATAAAGCTAAAGACTTACTCCTTACAGCTATAACTAGTATATCTTTCCTATTTTAAACTTTCTAATAATAAGTAATTAATATTTCTTTCTATAATAATCTTATATTATTATACTATTATAGTTTTAAAGCTATATATAATTCGAATATTTCAAGATACTTAATTGCTATTAACTACAAACATTCTATTTGAATATTTATTACAACTTTAATATTAATAACTTTAATATCTTCTAGACTAAGCTCTACTTACGTTCCGAATAAGACTTAGTATTATTAATAAAAGTTTCTCTATTACTAATATAAATTAATTTATAATCTATATATAATAAAACAAAACTTAGTTTATTCTTATTAGTGAATCACTTTAATCTATTGAATATAGTTAATATAAAATACGTATTTAAATATAGATACTTTTAGTATAATTAGATAGGTTTTTAAACTTATATAATTACATTACTATAATACTCTAAAGTGTCTACTAATTAGTATTATTATAGTGTATGAATATTAAAATACTATTTAACTATTATTTAATCTTTAATATTATTAGCTAAATATAGTAAGTTATAAGTTGACTAAAAGTATTCTTTTAAATATGGGTAAACTATCTATTGATTATAATACTTAAAATAACTTTATTAAAACCTATTCTAATAAAGTACTAGTTTTAGTTATAATAGATATCTCTATATTTATTCTACGGCTTTCCTTTTATAAATAGTTATATCAATCTTAAAGAGACTTTAGGTCTATAAAAAATATATAGATATAGAAAAGCAATAGATCACATAATATCTAGCTTTTATTAACATTCTATTTTATTCTTTCTTTAAGGAATTTATGAAGGATTCTAACACTTTAATTTTAATAGTCACCTTAAGCTATATATACTAAGCGTTAGCTTAAATAAAGCTTTTGTTATATAGATTATTACTATAAGGTTTTCAGTTATTATAGGATCAAACATTAGAACTAGAAGTATAATTATCTATAATAATAAATACTTTTATTACTATCTTGAATAGGTATAAGTTGGTATTAATTTAAATACTATTACTAAGTAAAAGTTATAGTTAAATCTATATATGTAGTAAAGAGCTTAGATACTATTCTTCGTATAGAGTAGAAGTAACTAAATAATATTACCATATTTATCAACTATCTATATATTAAAGTCTAGGAAATAGATATTTACTCCCTAGAATTAATAGTTTAATAGTTTAGTACTTATTATAATAGATTCTCTAAATACCTTTAAAATGAAACTTAACTTCTTAAAACAGTTTTCTTTTGAATTATAATTCCTTTAGAATATACCTAAAACTAAGAAGTTCTATTTTAATCATTAATATTATAGCAATATTTTATACAATCAATTTCTATCAAATCAGTCTTCTAATTAGATAAATCATATAACTATAATACAATCTTTCGATTTCTTTATAATCTATAAAAGGATTATTTCGAATAATTAAAGTCTTTTAAAATATCTTACAAATACTTCTGAAGTTTCTAAACTATAATACTAGAAATACTATTCTCTAGAAATATTAAATTACATAATATGTAGTATTTTAAAACATTCAAGAAGAATCTATAAACTATCTCTAAAGTATGAAATGTAAAGATAAGATATCTAATTATATTATAATTAAAATATAGAAAATTAAACTTTTCTTTACTTTATATATTTATATCTCCTAATATATTTATATCTCTCAAAAGATAGCTAACGTATTAGTAATTATTAAATAAATTATTATAAATAGTAGTATGAGAATTAGCCTATATTGAAATCCAAAGTACTTAGTAGCTTTAATAATACATATATTATCAAGTAAATAAATCTTTTAATACTTCTAATTTCTAAATATTTAAACTCTTAAGAAATACTTAAGAAAACCTCATTCTATAAGTTTATAAGTTTATTTTCATTTTATATAAATCTCGAAAATATCATTTTAACTACTTTATAATATAAGAAAGAAATATTATTTATATAGAATAAAATATAAGTCTTTACTTTCACATAAAGAATATTTAGCTTCTAGCTAGAACTCATACCTTAACCTATTTTATACTAATAGCTATAACTATAATTACTTTAAATCTTTAAATTAGTATAATATATTTAACCTTAAACTATACCTTCCCTCCTATTAGCTAATAATAACTTCTATAAGAATAAGTATAGTACTAAAGCTGTTATATGGCTATACTGGCTTATGTAAGGCCTAACCGTTCTATTTATATATATTTGAGTGCTTCATTCTAGCTTGAATAGATTATATTTTTTAAAAACCTATATTCAAATTATATACTATATTATTGGTTTATTATAAATATATATATATATTAAAATCTACTTATTCTTATAGAAGTTATTATTAGCTAATAGGAGGGAAGGTATAGTTTAAGGTTAA